>PVIW01003189.1:0-179210 GCA_004026585.1 Noctilio leporinus | reverse complement strand
CTGCGCTGCGTCAGGACAGGCTCCCACCGCTGCGTTGGGAGCTGCTCGCCGCCGGGGCCATGTTGCTGACCATTTTCTGCCGCTGCTGTTTTAACAATATCTCGTCTCAGCGTTTCTCCCCACACTGGTGGCGGGACGTGCAGCTCGGGCGCTGCGGGTGGGGCCTCCGTCTGCTCCCCAGCGGTCTGGCCTGGCCCACGCTGTACAGAAACACGGGAAGAAATGTTTCCCGAATGAGGCCATTGCTCCCTTTTTTCCTGATCGTTCCTTCCATCAGGAAAAACCCCAAATGACAAATACTGACTATAAATACAAGTAAACCAGGCTTGTCGCTGCAGATGGAACATTTATTAGGGAAACGGGGCAACGACCCTGCCTGAGGGTCAGAAGGCAGGACCCGCGACAGCGTCGTCTGGAGAGAGACCACCCAGGCGTTCTGCACAGGATGTCACAGGAGCGCCCTGGTCAGGAGCCGAGCGGGAGGGGGCGGTGGGTGAATCCCACCCAGAGGCCCTGGAGGGTCCATCTGCAGCCAGGCTCAGAGCGTGTGGTTGTCGCACTGGGGACCCCCAAGTCCAGGTGTGCAGGGTCCGTCTATCCTGGGGCCTCAGTAGCAGCCGCAGCCGTAGCCCCAGCCGCTGCCGTAGCCGCAGCCGTAGCCACAGCCGAGTCTGCGGTAGCCATAGCCATAGTAGGAGCCGCAGCCCAGACCCCCGTAGCCGCAGCCCAGACCCCCGTAACCCCAGCCCAGGCCCCTGTAGCCGCAGCCCAGGCCTCCGTAGTAGTTTCCGTAGTAGTTTCCGTAGTAGCCACACATGGTGCTGGAGATGAGGTTGTCCTTGGGTGGAGAAGGTGTGTAGGTGACTTCAGTCTGGCCCTGCTCCCTGCAGAGGGCCTTTTATATGTCCCCTGGGAGGGTGGGACCCACCACGCGTCTCATGCCATTGGCCAATCTTGTGACTAAGCTCAGGAGTTTGTTGGTTCTCTGCGCTGACCAAAGCCGGGGAGCTGCAGTGTAGGCGTGGCTGTCGCTCCTGCGTTTGGAGTCGGCTGGTCCCTGAGGCCTAAATGACAGAGTCTTCCACCCACACAGGGGCTCCGCCTGCCCCAACCGACACTTTCTTTCTCTACCCCTCCAGCCCATCTATATCAATAAAGAATACACTTGTTCCTCTCACTCTTTATTGCCCTACTTAGTTGCATTAATTTTTTTGATCTTTTATGCAAATAACACTTCTTTTGAATCTTGAATTTGTCTTCTCTTTTTCCAAATTAATTACCCCTCGGCATTAGTGACTTTGTACACTGACCCCTTTAAAAATCTTTCATCCCGTGATGCTGATCATAAGCCAACCAATTCAAATTTTCCAAAAGCCAAGTCTGGGCATACTCCTCATACTCATGACTAATTTCTTTTCTGTTTAATTTCTGTGAAAGAACTGAAACACAGAAGTTATTCCTTGGATTACACATCTCTGCTATTTTTTCTTAAATTGAATATACAGCTATAAAAATTATTTAGTGTTCTCATTAACATTAGACTTTATGATAAGTAACTATCCAATAGGCTTAATGTCATATATTTTTGCATATCCATGAATTAGATCGCTTTTAAAATTAAGAAATCCAATCTTTTTTTTTTTTTTTGTAAGCTACCACACTGAGTTCTCTTGCACAGACTAAGTGTTATTCCTGTCTTTATTCTAATTACTGTAATAATCCCTCCCATTGGGGGACTGGAAAAGTGAGAATAGTTTCAAATGAGCAATAAAAATGTACTTGTGTGTCTTTAAGAGAATGAACGTGGGGAGGTGGCAATCTTTACACATTTGATTATCTTCTATCAGTAGATTTCTGTTATCCTAATGTTTCTGAGTCTAATTTTTTATGTATCCACTCACTACCTTAGGTGGACACACAGAGAGGGCGAGAGGTTGGACATACCTACTGTTTTAGTCAACTCTCCTCATGAGAATGAAAACACACACAAAAAAAATTGTTCCCAATTCTCCTGTCTTGATAAGTAGTACAGCTGATGAGTCAACAAATTCCCTTTACTAAAATAGAATGCTTTAATACTAAGAATACCATGAAAGGGATCTCAATTATTCATCCATGTTTTTGAATCTTTCCATGTGTTCCCTGGTAGGTCCACTTCTGTAGAAGAAGTGCATTACTGGTTGAGATATTATTAGAGAACATCTCACTATATGGCTTCCAAGTTTCCCATCCAGAGATTAAAAGTGGCCTCCATCATAGGGCAGGGTCAGTAAGGTAGTAACTTTGAATGAGGTGTCAGCTACAGTTTAGTTAAATTAAATAACATGGTGACAGTCTTTCTTCCTCCAGGCTAAGTTCTCAGAAAGTACCCTGACACTGGCCTGACCAAGTTGCAGAGGTCAATTTTAATAGAAGACTGTATTTAATTTGGATTTTATTAAGTAGCTATAAATGACATTGCCATTTTTGTGGAATACAGTGTCTCTAATAATAGCATTTCCTACGTTCTACCCCCATGGACTTACTTCCTTGAGTTAATGTGATTCTCCTTAAGAACTGTGTTGCTCTTTCTCATTGTAGCAGTGATGGCATCGCCACCAATGAGATTCCTTTAAAAACTCCTTCTCCTACCATCACTTTCTGAATCATATGTAGTTCTGAAGTAGGTCTCATAATCAAAAAGAGAACACAATAACCTTTTGTCTTCACAACTGTCTCCAGCCACTATCCTGCCCAACCCACGGCTTCATTGGGAAGCCCCCATGCATTTCCACCAGGTTTCTATTCTCTTTGTATCTCCTTTCTCCACCCTCGGGCGGGGGTCCCTGCACACTGCTAAAGTTGTCCCATCATCCCAGTAACCACTGGGTCACCGTGTTGTTGGCAGTTCTGTGTCTGTCTTCTTCAAGTCCCTGGGGCTCTGAGAGCACTCAGGAGTGTCACCCGGCCTCCTGCCTCATATCACCCATGTTTGGTGCCCATCCAGTGTCACCCCTGCTTCTGCCATTCCTGCCTCTGTTCTCTTCTTCAGAGTTTTCAGAGTTGGTTCTCAGGGGCCAGCGAGCCAAGCCTGGCACTCACCCTGCCCGTAGTTTCCATTCAAGCTCCTTTAGCTGGATGACGTGACCTTACGTTAGCCAATTAATCCCAATTTTCTTTTGATTCTTGCCTTCCACGGCAGCCTGCATTTCCTGTCATCATTCAGGATGGAACATAGAGGGACGTTCTCCCGACTCTAATGCTACTTCCTGAACGTTCAGAACAGCACCTGACAGACAATCATTCCAAAGAGTCTCATGACAAAAGGGCTCACAAGTGACCAAATCAATGCAACCAGGTAATATATTTAAATTGCTTCAATCTTTTTATTTTGAAATTATTTACCAAGTGTTGTAGGAATATCTAGAACCTAAAGCTATTTCCTGCACGCATTACACCCGTGTTACTATCTTTCCAAGTGCAAGTCTCAGAACTAAGACATGAACCTTGTGCGATATTCCTAACCAACGTGTACACTTTATTTGAATTTCACATCTTTCCCACTACTGTACTATTCCCCCCTTCCCGGGACCCCATCCAAGATCCCACCAGACATTTGTTTATCTACTCTCTTTATTCTTCTTTTGTTGGTGATGGTTTTTCAGTTTTTTCTTTAACGTTCATGGCAATATTAAATACAGGGGTCTTTGTAGTCTGTCCCTCTGTTGGGTGTGTCTGTTTTCCCATAGCAAAGTGGAGGTCGTAGGCTCTGGACAAAAGTACCCAAGACATGTGCATATTTTGTTTCGCCGTAATAGGAGGTAGTCAATGTTGGTAAATTTTTGATAGTTTTTAGAGCAGATTGTTAACCTGGATTTATTAACAGAATAGATTCTTCTATTTCTATGTGAACATGGTCTATGGATTTGAATATTAGGGCCTCAGCCACAGCTTTTGATCACATACAAAGTGGTAGAGGGGTATGTATGTGAAGTAGAAATCAAAGTGGATAATATTGCTCCACAAAAATAAATATGCCACATGAATGGCTCAAAGAGTTGCAGCTGAGCCCTGCTTTCACATCTCCACCACCATGTCTTCTCCCCAAACTTGCCATCCTCACCACTGAGTCTGAAGCCACACGTTGTCCCTAAGGCCACACAGATGCAGATTAGAAGAAAGATGTTGTTACAGGAAAAAAAGAGTTTTCAAGGGGTGAAACCTGTGTGGGTCATATGATCTCATGGTAGCTGGTAAGACAGTTTAGACATCACACCTGAACCAAGCAAGCTACCAAACAAGAAGAATCTTTTATTAAAGGCACATGACTTCATTACAGGCATTCTGACCCATAGCCAAGTTGTTCTGAACACGTTGCTTTATGGGGAATTCTTGAGATAGTCATAATGCCAGTGAGTTTGAAATATGAATTTAACAGTGTTTGTGGTTTGTTCCACATCCACTCGGTTGGTATATAAGGCCCTGCATTGATTAGAAACTCAAAATTCTAGACACCAACTCTGCTCCTCTACTGAGTCTTCTCTTTACACCATGAGCTTCTACAACTACTATGGTGGCCTGGGCTATGGCTGTGGTGGCCTGGGATGTGGCTACGGTGGCTACGGTGGTTACAGTGGCTATGGATATGCCTGTTACCGTCCATGCTGCTATGGAAGATACTGGTCTTCTGGCTTCTTCTAAGGGATTCTAGACTGCTTACCTGTTCCAGACACCCAATTATGAAGGACTACATGAACCTCCTGTGTTATTGACAATAGCCATGTTATTGTCTTTTCAAACAGTGGCAAGTGAGTCATAGCCTGCCATGTCACATCAGAACCTTTTTTATTGCAATTACCTGAGTTTTCAGTAATTTAGAAAAGTATTCATTGGATTGTATTACTATTACGTGATTGACTACAATCGATCTTAACCATTTCCTTTGGAAAAACTGTCTAAATTCATTGTTCATTAAAGGTAACCCGTTTTGCACTCACAGCATTTTCATGTGTACTTACCTGTGCAGATTCTCTGTGTGCATGTTGGAGATGGTTGATCCTCTGGCTATCTTCAGCTGCTGACTTGGATGTGCAAGGAACTTGGTTCAATAGTTACGTTCAACCAGTGCTTTTGTGATGTGTGATTTATGAGCAGCTCCAAGGACTACATACAGCTGTGCCGATTTAATCAGAACCTCGTCTTTGGTAGGTCTAAAGTGACTAAAGACTTGGGCAAAGTGGTACCTCTCTTCCCATCACCTCATTCTATTTCTTTAGTGTTTCCTTCTTTTTTGATATGAGGCATGTAAATGTATCTGGGCAGAGGTAACTTTTTCCCCTAAATTTTATATTATTATTATTTTTTAAAATTTAATTTTATAGTTGTTGTATTACATCCATCCCCTTTTTGCTCCTCTCTGTCCCCCTCCCCACCAAACTATTCCCCCCAAAGTCAATCCCACCTGTTGTCCATGTCCATGGTTCCTTCATACTAGGTTCTTGTCTAAACTGCTCCCCTTCCTTGCCTCTGCCTCCCCCCTCCCCCCTCCCCTCTGCCCACTGAAGGCCTATTCATTGTATTCACATATCTGGTTCTGTTTTGCTTGTTGTTAGTTTTGTTCATTAAAATTTTATATTATTGCCATTTCACTCGTTGAAAATGTGTTCCTGAACCCATTGTATGTCCTACAGCCAACAGGTGGCCCCTCTCCAGCCTTCACACATTGTCACAGGCAGACACAGGACTGGAATCTGTGTCAGTGAAGCTTCCGAGGGGTCCGAGACCTGTCATTCTGCATAAGAAGGTAGGGGTGTGGTGGACCACAGTTGTGGGAGCCCACATCTGCAAGGGAGCAAGGGAAGGATTCTGGCCAACAGACCCCCACTCACACCTACACTTGGTTGGTCCTATCTCCCTGGGGAAGCCGGTACCACCTTTACCTACCAGTCAATACGCACCTCCCTCACCCCCACCCCACCAACTGTACGTGTCCTCAGAACAAAGGACTCATGCTCTTTTCTTGGCCCTCTGGCCACCTGGGCTCTGGCCATACAGGTGTCAGTCACCCAGCCTTTGGCCACCATTGCTTTTGTCCTCCTGTTCACTAATAAACTCTGCCTGCACGCTAATAGGCTTGCTGACCTGTAATTCTTTGCTGTGTCAGTAAGAAGAACCAGTGTTTCCCTGGTAACAGACTAATCATGTTCAGAAAGCTGCTTGTAGTAAATTCTCTTAATCCACTCCGTTTATGATTAAGTGTTAATAATAATATTAACAATGATAAAATATACATCAATTATGTCTATTAATATTTTAGTAACTATTTTTAGAGTTTGGGGTATTTAAGAATGACAACAAGTTCATACAGACTTACTTTCTTTTCTTTTTTTTTAAGACTTTATTTATTATTTTCAGAGAGAAGGGAAGGGAGAGAGGCAGAGAGGGAGAGAGACATCCATGTATGGTCACCTTTCACCCGCCTCCAGCTACGGACCTGGCTGGAGACCTGGCTTGCAACCTGGTTACATGTCCTGGCTAGGAATTGAACCAGCGACCTTTGGTTTTGCAGGCCAGTGCCTTATCCCCTGTGCCACCAGCCAGGGCTCAGAATTACTTTCTGAATAGAGTTTGAGGGATAAGGTTGACCAGATCTGAATCTATACCAAGGGCACATTTTCTGGAAGCATCTAGGGGTGAGAAGTTTATAAATATGTCTTCCTCCATCAGTTGAAGGCAGACAACCCATAGGATTACGCATGATTTCAGTTTTTTAAATTTACTGTGTCTTGTTTTTAGCCTAGTGTGTGACCTATTTTGGAGATTGTTCTCTGTGGGTACTTGAGAGACATTTGTGTTCTCTTGTAGTGGAGTAACATGGTCTCTAGAAGTGTGTCAGGTCTAATTTGTTTCTTCTATAAACAACTATATAGTTGTTCTACCCAGTATTCAAAATGGAATGTTAAATCCTGCAATTCCAATTATTACAGTCTCCCTCTCCATCAGTCTCCAAGTTTTACCGTCTTTGATTTTGTCACCTGGATGTTGTCTTGAGTCAATGACAAAACTATAGGAAAAATTTCCTTTAATAATCTAATCATCTGAACCCTGATTCCAAAGATAGATTTTGTGGTCTAAGGTTCTGTGGAGGTTAGGAAAGTTTATGTTTGGAATGAATTATGAAATTGAGCTCAACTAGACTCTTTGACCAGCTAACTAATCACTGAGTAGCTTGTAGTCCATTTTTACTAACTGTGGGTGGTCACAAAGTTCAAATCAGAGTAGCAACACAAAAAGCACATTCTTCACAAGCGCCCTGTTGAACACTCTGGAAACCACAGGTTTCCTCGGATAGTTCATCTGCTATTTGATGTGCCCCCACCCAAAAAGGCAAGAGAGTTAGGCAACTTATAAGGTGGAGATTGATGTACTAAAAAGTTAGGAAACTCACTTAAAGTTTCACAACTAATATATGACTAGGTTCTGCACCTGTTCCTCTTTTTGACACCACACAAAGTGTCTCTTTCCAGTCCCTGGTGACATGAATGCTGCAGTGACCGGAGCTGCTGCTCCTTGTGGTGATCCTGCTCCATGTGACATTTGTTGGTTTCCAAGTCCCCCTGTCTGTAGAGTCTCCTTATTCCCAGTGTCACAGAGAGTCCATGATGACATGTCTGTCAGCAAGTTGCTGACAAGCCACTTCCATGAAGAGGAGCTGGTGATTCCTCTCACCCTCTTGTCTCTGCAGAGTGACCTGCCTTTGACATCTGTCCCCTCAGCTCCTCTGAAGGACACACAGGACATCAGGTCCTCCAAGGGGACCCCTCCTTCCAGGGAGCTTAGGGGACAGGGGAAGCCGCTCAGAATGCCCTGCCACCATGTCAGTCTCAGAGGTCAGGGGCTCAGCTCAGCCAGTTGGAGTCTCTGCCCAGAACCTCACATGTCACAACTGGGGTGTCAGCGGGATGTGTGGATATCTCTTCACTGTGCAATTGAACCTGTGTCCCATGTTTGCAAGAGTGTTCCTAATATTGTATCAAAACCATTGATACTAAAAGAGGCATTTGTTTATTTAGCTGAAATTCAAACTTACTCATTCTGAGTTCCATACACCAACCCCAAGCATAATAACATAGTCACAGAGGTCATTTCCCCGCTGATGGAAGAGGCGTGTTAAGGCCCTCACCACACCAAGGGCAGGGGGATCATGCTCCTCCCAGTCCAGGTCTCTCCTCTGATTCTGTCCTCTGTCTCCCCAGCACCCTGCTTATAATCATGTCATAGCAAAACGGGCCTTTGTAGCTCCTGTTTTGTCTTCCTGTACTTGTAGAAATCGGAGGTAAAGTACTTAGAGCACTTAGTTCTCTGTCCATAGTATAGAATGAAATGTCCTCTGTGATGAATGTAATAAAACTTTGTGAATGAGATTACCCACTCATCTAGTTTATAACAACGGTTCTTGTTCATCAAGAAGAGCAACCAATCCATCCATTTTCTTTTGCCTTCATCTTCTCAAGACTAAAATTTCTTTTGAGATTCAAGGAATGCTGGGGACACATTTGTTTAACTGTGGGTGGTTCAACTTGACTCCAGTTGTGAAAGCTTTTTATCTCACGTGAAGACTAGATTTCTAAAGCAAAATGTCATCCACTGACTGGCCCTCCACCCAGCAATGCGGACATGAGATGTTGCAGCTCTGCACCTTCCTGGGACCAGCATCGGCATGGTCGCCATCAGGCTGCAAGGCTGAAAGTCATCTCTCACCTGTGCGACCTGGAGTAGGGCAGGGGCAGAACCGCTAATCCCACCCTCGCCCAAGTGTGTCATTTTCCCTTAAAATTAGACTTTGGGTCTCATATTCAGTGGCGTCTCTTCCCTCTGGCCTATGGAACTCCAGCATCACCCAGTCCAGCGGGACCTTGGTGGGTGGCCCCACTCATGCGGTGCAGGTGTTACCCCCTGAACTTGGCTGCACCCTTGAGGGTCTCAGTGTGAAATGAAGCAGGTGCAGGGGCCACTCTGAATACGCAGAGTTCTTGCTCTGTGTCACCGACTTCCTTGCTATCCCAACTCAAACAGACCCATCGTTCCCTGAAATTCAGTCTTTTTCCATTCAGCATGGGGCTAGCATTGCACTGTCCCTGGGCCTGGGAGACCTGTGGGCAGAAAGCCAGCAGGGCAGCGGTGTTTCCAGACTCTTCCCTCCCTGCTGGCACTGGGACCTGGGCTCCCTGCCAAGCCACAGCTGACAGAGTTTTCACACATTTTGTCCAGTTTAATGTGATGGGAGGGCACTAGCTACAAAACTCGAGCCAAAGATCCATCCCCCTCCAGGCACATTCAATAGCTCTCTATTATGTTTAATAAAAAGTCACACTCCATTATATGTAAAATAGCAAGTTGAAGAATAATATATACAACATTCACACTTTTCTTAAAATTGTGTACTATTTGGGATTTATTGAGACATTATTATAATTGATTTCTTCCATGGTAATAAAATGTAACTCTTAGAACAAGAGGAGGAAAATCAAAACTAATTATTTTAATGCATAATTTCTTATACATAGTCAACCTGTTCTGTCTTTCTTCACACCCAGGACTGATTTTCCAAGGGTATCTGGGGCCCTGCTTGGGGTGGTGTGTCTGACACGTGAGCGAGTGTGTCCTGCAGAGGGACACCTGTCATTCTCAGCCCATTCCTGCCTCTGAGAGCAGATGCTGCCTTTCTCCTCAGCACTGGTTTCAACCCCCTCGCCTCATTTTCTATTCTAAAGAGCTTTTTAAAATCCTCTCATGGAAGAAAAGGTTCACATGCAGGTGTTACACTGTTCCTCCTTCCCACATTTTCCCTCCCCGCGGAGGACGGACGCGCTTGGAGCTGCCCCCTGACCAATGACAGAACATCGTCCCAGATGTTCCCCTGCTTCTGTGAAGCAGAGAACTTGGCCACAGGGGGCGCCTGCTCCCCGAGGGGCTTCCCGGGGGCTAAGACCTCACTCTTTTTCCGGACGCAGACCTGACTTGGAAACCATGGCACCTGGCACCGAATTCATGCTGTTCTCACAGGCAGCGCATTGAGTGATCACATAGGTGACAATGAGGCTCCTTTGTCACTAAAGTTCTCCATCTCTTGGAGGCACCTGCTCTCCAGTAGCTGGTGGCCCCAGGCGTACCTGTCACTGTCGCAAGGTTCTCCTTTTCCAAAAATGAAACCCAGTCTCCCCAACTCTCCTGTTCGCGGGCCCCCCCACCTCTGACACCCAGGTATGTCCTCCACACACCAAACCAGAGGTTTTCTTGACCCTCTCGGCGTGACCTGTTAGGTTTTGACGTGCTTTCCCGTGGGCACTGGGGTTTGCGTGCATTGCTGTGTAATTGGTACTAACAGGGTCATCTTTCACGCTCAAGTGCACCAGCTGGCACGAAAGTCACATGGGTCTCCCCATTGGTGTCATCAGCCACCCTTCTTTCCAGTCGCGTCTGCTCCAAACTCGGCCTCTCCTGGCTGCTGCAGGGACCCCCGGTGCTCCCTCCTGGAGGCGCCCAGAGCACGCGTAGCGCTTTCAGGGACCCTTGGTCCCTTCACAGGCCTTTCTCTCCCTGCTTGACTGACGTCCCCTGACCTCTTGCCGGATGCTTCCTGCCACCTCTGCCCTTTTCTGTCGCAGCCCTGGCTCCTTCTTTCAGGGAGAAAAGAGTTTATCAGGGGAAACTCAGCCCCCTCTCTTCCCGATGCTGCACCTGCCTGGGCGCCTTTCGCCGTGTCCCCAGGACCCGAGGGACTGAAGCCTGCCCACCCCTTGGCAGGACACAACCTCCGTCCCTCGCCTTACTTGGCCCATCACCCCCTCCGTGTCCTGTATTTTCAGCCTCTTCTTCCCCAGCGACACATGCCCTTTCGTCTGTGAACACGCTCAGGCGTCCTGGTGCGAGAAGGCGGTCCCAACACCTGGTCACGCTCGCCTGGCTTTTTCTCCATTTCTTGGACATCTAAGGCTTTAAAGAGTTTCCTCCGATGCCTCCCACTCCGTCTTCAATCCACCCTAACCCGCCGCCTATTCGCACCACCATTCAGAGGGTGTTCCCGCTCAGGTCGCCGCAGCGCGCAGGCCCGTGGGCTCCACCAGTGTCGTTTGTCGTGGCCTCTGGCGCTGACCCTCGCGTTTCCTGGGCTCCGCTGCACTTGTCCCCACGTGGCGGTCTTGCTTCCCGGGCTCCTTCAGGCCCCGGAGGCCCCTCGGCTGCGTCCCCACCAACACAGCGTCCAGTGTCAGGAGCAGGACGGCCGCAGGGCCTAGGATGCGTGTGCATGGCCGTTTCCAGCGTCTCTCTCCGACGCCAGCAGCATCTTACCCCGTTTTCCTCCCTGGTATTTGCAGATGGTGACGCACACCCTCAGATGCCCTCTCTGCGGGCCACTTGGGACACGGGTGTGTGTGTGGCTGCCGCCCGGCCTTGGCCAAACCAGCACGAGCCTCCAAGTCCCGCGCGCGTCGAGTGTCTGGATGAGGAGCCTTTCCAACTGCTTTCACAGTGACGGAAACCGCGCGTGGCCAGCGTGTCTGCTGGAAAAGCAGCCCTGCCAACTTCTCTGCTTCCCTAGCCTTCTGTTCTCCTACAGTCCTGTCAGGGAGACACTGTTTTTAAGCCCTGCCCCCGCTTTCTATTGGTGGCATTTTATGGAATTTAGATAATTGAAATTACATATTGACTTTTCTGTTTGGCATTTGTTCACTAGCTTTAGACCACTAAAGATTACCCGTGACATTAAAATGCCCTATAATTTTGTTAATTATGGCAGCATGTTTCATGTTGTCAAGTATTTTACTATTCCTACTGTAAGTGTGGGTTGTATTTCATTTTTTTTCTCATTATAAAAACCACGGAGACAAATGCCTTTGTGCACCCACTTTTATCATTGTTGTGTATCTAATCCTTCGGGAAAACTGTAATGATTACATCTATTGTGTATTTTGAACTCTTTTATTTTCCAGGAATGATTCCTGACTTTGGCACTATAATTTCTGGCAGCTGTCACAGGAATTAATTATATGTTAAGTGTCTCCTGGATGAAAGTAAGTCTCCTTTGCCCCTGGTATTATGCTTGGTTCTGACACCTGAGAGAACACACTCCCATGAGCACTCAATACACTGTGTGATGTGGCCAATGATAAGTCCATGGTAAATAGAATGTAACGTGAGCAGCTTGAAGCCAGGTTTTATTTCTCCAATTATTACAGGAGAAAACATGCTTATCAGAGTCCCCAACAATAGCAGATGGCAGGACTATAAGGAACACATCAGTGAACGTAGTCCCATGATGGCTGGAAAATGCCATGGTCCAGATGTTTGACTTGGCTGCTTTGAGTTTGTCCAAGGACGTGTTCTAGAAAACTGCATTAAAATTGCGTGAGCCTCACATTCAAAAGCCCTGCGTAAAGTTTGTGTCTCTTGCTCAGGGTAGACGACTACACCCCACTCCCCTGAATTCTGGGTGACCACAGGGGAGACCCAGGATTGAGGAATCTGCAAGGTCTGTCCTGAGAATATTGAGCCAATGTCAATATTATTAAAAGTTTGTGTGGCCAATACTTCTGAGGCAGACCTTGTATGGTGGCAAAAACAATTCCTTACCTAGTTAATACTCCTCAGCTCAGAGAGGAGGGAGAGGAGGGCCCAGGTTCTCCCAAGGGATCAGATTTCTAGAAGCCTCGCGGGAAAACACTAATCACCCTGTACTTTGATCTATAGCCAAAGTGTAGCTCATTAGCTTGTTGGCTCAGCCACATGCTTAGGTTCAACGGGTACATTGAGAACAAACGTGGTTCTCAGGGCCTGGCATGAAGTTCATGGGGATCGTGCATGAGACATGATGTCAGCTCATTAATAGAAAATAATTGTTCAGGAATCAAAATACTTGAGTTCGCTTGACCTGTAAGGTCTCCAAACTAATTGGATCATTTTATGATGGTCACAGGGATTGAAAATACTCAAAGCCCGTTTTATGACCACATCATCTCCACTTTATGTGGGGACTGAATCATAACCAGAGGCCAACTTGCTAACTTACCGAGAGAGCCTCCCCACCACAGCCAAGAGGCTCATGCTCTAGCCCTCCCCTCCCCCATAAAAAAAGCTAAGTCTTCCTTTTGTCTGCAGGTGAGGGGAAACAGGGGACAGGAAGATTCTTTTCTCTGTTTAAAAAAGTCCTCCAAGCCCTGGCTGGTGTGGCTCAGTGGATTGGCACTGGCCTGAGAACCCAAAGGTCGCTGGTTTGATTCCCAGCCAGGGCACATAACCAGGCTGCAAGCCAGGTCTCCAGTCAGGTCCGTAGCTGGAGGCAGGTGAAAGGCAACCAAACATTGATGTTTCCCTACATTTCTTTCTTCCTCCCTGACCTTCTCTCTGAAAATAATTAATAAAATCTTTAAAAAAAAAAAAAAAAAAGTCCTCCAAGGTCTGTACCATGGTGCCAGGTGGGTACTTGAATTATTGGAAGGATCACTTTGTATTTTATACAATTTTCTAACCATTATGTTGTACACCTGAGACTAATTCAAAAGAATTTTGAATTCTAACTGTAATTTAAAAAACATAATAAAATAAATCCTTCTCTTTGTCCATACTTTAGTAATTTGAGTGTCCCATACTAGTCTCCAAGTGCCAAGCTAATGAGTCACCTAACTTAGCTTTTATTTACTTCATGTGATGTTAATTACTGTCTGCCTTTACAGTTTGAGATTGCATGTAAAATTCTGTCTTTGTATACTTTTCTCTGTGAGAATAATATCTCTAATTTTTTATGATTTGGCACATGGAAGGGTACATAACCTCTGGAACTTTGTGAGAATGACTAAGGCATTGTTACTTTATTTTTTTATTTTATTTTATTTAAAAAAGATTTTTAGTTATTACTTCCAAAGAGAGGAAGGGAGAGAGAAATATCAATGTATGGTTGCCTTTCACCTGCCTCCAGCCATGGACCTGGCTGGAGACCTGGCTTCCAACCTGGTTATGTGCCCTGGCTGAGGAATCAAACCAGTGACCTTTGGGTTCGCAGGCTGGCACCTTATCCACTGTGCTACCAGCCAGGGCCATTGTTACTTTATTGTTCCAAGTGTAATATTTATCTAATTAGTAATAATTTCAGCAAATAATATAATTACTTCATGCAATTGGAGAATGCAACCACTAGGTGTCAGTAATAGTTACTTGCTAGTAGATAGAGTATATATTCAAAAAACAAAAACAAAAACAAAAACCTGGGCCTGGGAACCCAAAGGTGGCTGGTTCGATCCCCAGCCAGGGCACATAACCAGGTGGCAAGCCAGGTCTCCAGCCAGGTCCGTAGCTGGAGGCAGGTGAAAGGCAACCGTACTTAGATGTTTCTTTCCCTCTCTGCCTCCCTCCCTTTCCTTCTCTCTCTAAAAAATAAATAAATAAATAAAACCTTAAAAAATGAGAGATAACCAAATATATAAAAGGCAAAACAGAATAAAAAACAAGAGCTGCAAAAATTTCCTGAAATAAAGTACAAGTTGAAAGCATTACCTAGTCCAGATGTATTGTTATGCATTTATAACATTGCAGTAGGTAATAAAGTTACAATTATTGTCAGTTGTGAACCAAATAATAGAGCTTGAAATGATGGGAAATTAAATATTAGAAATAGTAAAATTTAAGGGGAATTTGACTGATGTTAGATAATTTACCACACAACTCTAAATTTAGAAAAAGACATAAGTGTAATAAAAATATAAATTTAGAAAAAGACATAGGTGAAATAAAAATACAGTTGATGCTATTGAAACACAGTAACACTCTCAACTAGTCCTTTCAGTAATTTGCAGAATACTGAAAACAAAACAAAACAAAACAGAAAGCATAGTCTGTGTCCCAGAAAAAGCTCAATAACTCACACATATTTTTAAAATGGTATTTATCAACCCATGATGATAAAACAGTAAAGACTGGTTTAATAAAAACTTTATTGAGCTATGTATTTTAATTAAGTAGCGAGTAGAAGAAAATGCCAGGAGTAAGACAATAAAATAGTCTGTTTCACTGCACATGGGAATAACAGAAAAATCTGTTTTATTGCATAAAAAGCTAAACTTGTATTTCAACATATAAAGTGAAACATAGGCAGTGGTTTAAGTATGTTTATTACTTAACATTAACCATTAAAGGAATAAAATTAAAGCTATATTTATGAAATTCAAAAGTTAGGAGGCCGAAAAGGCAATTATAAAATACATGGAAGAGGAAATAACAAAACTTAAAGCAAACAGTGAGATATTAGAATATAGAAAATTAGTAAAGCTGATCATTTAAATGTCTTTAGTTAAAGAAATTTTTAAAAATAGAAAAATTCCATGATGTAAATTTTGTTGTGTATAAGACATCACTAGCCATCAGAGAGATGCAAACTCAAACCACAATGAGATACCACCTCACACCTGTCAGAATGGCCACCAATAACAAACCAAAACACAACAAGTGCTGGTGAGGATGTGGAGGAAACGGAACCCTTGTTCACTGTTGGCAGGAATACAGGGTACAGCCACTGTGGAAAGCCCTATGGAATTTCCTCAAAAAACCAAAAATGGAACTGCCTTTTGATCTAGCAATTCCACTGCAAGGATTATACCCAAAGAACCTTGAAACACCAATTTGGAAGAACCTATGTACCCCTCCGTTCACAGCAGCGCTATTTACAATAGCCAAGTGCTGGAAACAGCCTAAGTGCCCACCAGTAAATGAATGGATCAATAAAATCTGTGGCATATTTACACAATGGAATACTATGAAGCAGAAAGAAAGAAGGAACACCTGCCTTTCATGACAGCATGGATGGAACTGGAGACAAATACCATACGATCTCACCTATAGCCTAATAGAACAAAACAAAGAAAAAAAAAGAACCTAATGAACAAAACAAACAAGCAAAATAGAACCAGAAGCACAGGAACAAGTAACAGACTGACAGTGACTGGGGGGAGGGGGACAGAGAAGGGGGAGAATTTAGTCAAGGAACTAGTATAAATGGCCCAGGGACATGGACAGCAGGGTGATAGCAGGGGTGAGGGGTGGGGGAAGTGGGGTGGGGGGTAGGTGGGGCAGGGGAGAGCAATCCTGGGGGTGGAAGTTGGGACAACTGTAATAAAACAACAATACAAATGAAAGTAAAACATACAAATAAAATAAGGAATTAAACATAAGCAATAAGATATAAAATAATTACAGAAGAGTTTTCTTTTTTTCTTTTTCCCAAACTGTAGCTCAACAACATTCAGGTTGCATGCTAAGAAATCAAAAATATCTCAATGGAAGTCATGCTTTAACTTTATAAATATTTTAAGAAGAGACAGGCGATTTAATTAGAGTAGTAATTATGGAAGCAAATGAAAATATTTCCAACAAATATTTCAAAGATTTTTTTTTTTTAGATTTTCAAATATTAGATAGGCCAATATGGAAATACACTGTGTAAAACTAACATTTGCATTTCAAATGAAAAAAGATAGTTTAACAGGTAACTAAACTCTTAATACCCTTTTATAATATTTATAAAATTCCTAAAGAAAACACTGGGAGAAAGAAGAACATAAAGACAAATTGAGCTTTGTAGGGTGCTCTCCTGAATGCTAATTCTAACAATGGTACCATGCTGTTTTCATTCATAGAGTGTAATGCCTACTGGGAAAGTTCTAATGAGGAAAACTACACACTTTCAGATAAATATTAGAATAATTTTGGAATCTTCTCCCCAGAGCACTCTGTAACATAGATGAGAACTCCATTATATTTATACATTAAACTTAGGATTATAATCATTTCTGTATTTGATCTTCTTATAGAATGACGTCAAAGGAGTCATTGTTTTTTCAAGTCTTCTGTATCTTTCCACATGGTTTTCGCCCACATTCTGTACCATCCTGGTTAACTCCATTGCTGTACTTGACATCATTATTGAAACTGGGAGAATCTATTATATTTTCTGAAAGGCTTTGGGGGTGCCCAGAAAAGTCTTTAAGTTTACAATGTTTATCTTATAACTATCCCTCTAAGTGCACTTTTGTTCCTCTTGATGGAGGTTGGTTTGTGTTTCTGTATTTCCAAGTGTGGGCATGTCATCAGTCTACCAGTGGTAGTGACCCTCCACTGTGTCCTGTCTGTTGCAGGTACTTTGATATTCCCTGCTGAAGACCACGTGTAACAGAGGTAATGGTGGGATTCTTTGCCTCACCTCAGTGTTCATTTGCAAGTCTATGTGTGGTTCTCACACTGATGATAACATCTGACAATGTACTGAAATAAAAGCAATTATCTTGAAAAATACAGGGATAGAGAATGTTTGTTTTTCTAAGTCTAAATGTTCACAGAGTTATTTAATAAGAAAATCATATCTTTATCTTTTTAAATTATCACCATTGGGATTGTCAAGAAAATGACCTAGGGATTTTGTATCAGATATTTAAAAACTTTTTTCATCCTTAGAAAATTGTGTTTTATGTCTCATAATTTATTTTCCTAAAGACTCTGATCCTTTCCTCAGTAAATAGAGCTTTCTTGTCATATTTAAACATCACTCTTTACACCATCATCATTCTTTATAGCAACAGCAATAAATAGAGGTGGAAACACTTTATTAACATAAATAGAACTGTAATTCGATGTTGTGTACAGTGATGAAGAAACAGAATGTGAAACTCCGTAAGCAGCTCAGCCTGTCTAGCCAGGCAGGACCGGTGAGAATGTTGCATTGCTCATTATTTTACATATTTACAATCACTAATCTAGAGCTGAAACACCGTGGGCCTTTCACACAGTAGTATTACTGGTGCTTCACATGACCTTTGCTGTCCTGGCTCAATGCTTCTTGATGTGTTTTTCTCTGAACTTTGGGTATTCCTAGGAAATCAGTTCAAGAGAGTGTGCGAAGTGATTAATGAAGGGGAGACATGTTAGGTATTAGCGTACAGAATGTACCTCTCAAGGTGTAGTTTACTCTAGATGTGCTACAATTAAAAAACACACAGACACACATCAGCGGCACACACAAATTATATACGTACTTAATTTTAACCGTTTAGATCTCTCATGCTTACAAAGTGTGGACAGGTATGAAACTCAGCACGCGGGCACACAAAAACACCTGAACCAAAAGGCCTAGTCTAAAAATATCATTGGCCATCCAGAGCTAAAATCGGTCCTGCGCAAAACTAAGGTAAGAGGAAATGCAGAGTCTCTCCCGAACAACAGTCAAGACGACGCTGGTGACAAACTCGGATGGACGTGCACCCCGAGCCTGGTGACCTGGGGTGTCTGCGCCCCCGTGTCCCGCGTCCACAGGCCACGTGGGGCTACTTCGGAGCCAGGTGAAGAACACGGGTGGCTTTCCGGCCCTCGAAGGCAGGAAGCTGGGCGGCGGAGTTCAAGCAAGGCAGTTAATTTGGTTTTATTACTAAGGGGCTTTGTCCGCCTGAAAGAGAGGCAGCAGGTCAAGGATTCTGGAATCGGGGGTTGGGGGGTTGGGGGGGCTTCTCTCCACGAGAGCAGGTTAACGACGGTTCTCCTAGATTAGTGTCAGGACGGCTGGCCCGCCCCACCGCGGCAGAACGTGTGTAAAGGCCCGCGGCGCCCGGGGCACAGTCTGCAGGCCAACGCTGCCCCCTGCGCTCCCCGTCCCGACCCCACGCGGTTACCGTGGCACCGGCTGCCCCGCCTGGGCGGTGGTCCTGGGAGGCTGGGCTGTGGCCATCAGGATTCCCTGGACTGCGTGGACTGCGGGTACCACTGCTACCGGCCCTGCGGCTCTGCGAGGGCCTCTGGCTGCCAACGAGGGGCTGAGGACCCAGGTCAGGGTTCTCCAACACGCCCCTCCGTGGGCGCGCGCTCAGGGTCTGAAGGGACGCGAAGAGCCAGCCCAGCTCGCTGGGACATGCCTGCAATTTCAGCCCCTGGCCGAATGGACGGTCACCTCCACTTGCAGTTCTCACGGGGGGCTGGGGCGGTTTGGGTCACGACGCTCCTGCGATTCGTATTTCGGCAGAACTTCATTCCAGATTGTTCGTGCGGGACGCGAACATCCGCTTTGCACGTTACGGCTTCTCCGGGCACCTGGGACGTGTCCTCGTGCCTCGCGCGTCTGCAGCGCGTCTGCAAGCTGTGGGGCGTCTGTGTGGCGGCACGGCTGTCACCGAGTCGCCATGTGCGGCTGGGGAAGGGGATGGCGTCCAGTTCTGTGCGCACTCGGTTACAAGAGTGTCCACCTCGCCGCACCTGCCCGGATCCGGCCTCCAGCCCTCAGAGGGGCCTTGTGCCGGCCCGCGGGTTCGCGTTTGCTGCTCCCCGTCCAGGTTCTGGGCCTCGCGCGCTGTTGGAAGAGGTGCTGTGACCGGCTCTTTCTCTACTGCAGCCACTTTGCTGCGCTCACTTAATGACGACCGAAGGAGCCCAAATGACACTCACAATCTGCAGCAACTGGCTGGCCAGGTCGATGGCCCGGGTCCACAGGGACCCGGAACTTCCCGCTGCGTTTCAGGGCGCAGCCCAGCGGTCCTTTCACTGGGTGCCCAGGCTCCTGCCACATTGTAGGTGTTGGCGCCTCAGAACTTCCCTGGCTGATGAGTGCCACCACCTGCGTGATCAGACGCGATGCATGTATGTAACCCAGGTTGTGATTCTGTGTAAAGGGCTGGAAGTTGGGCCTGTGGTGTGTGTGGGCCAACAGCATTCCTGTGTTCAGGCTTTCTGTTGGGACCTCCAGTTGCCGTCTTCAACTTTTATTCAATTTAAAACAAAACAAAACTAGCTTCACTGATAAAATCCTGCAAAATAGAATTCTGTGATCTCTTTGGGGGACTTTTTTTTTCAGTTGTCAAAACAGAAGTTCACTGAAATGTCTTAGAATGAATGACAGCTTTTGAAAGACAACTGCATTCAGACTAGAACCACAAAAGAGGCCATCACTTGACCTACTTAGATAATAATTTAGGACAGTAGCATCCTTAGCTTTGGATTCTAGAAACCAAACTGATCAAAGACAGAAGCATGTACACTTTGGAAAGGGGGGGGGGTAAAAAAATCTCTACAAGACACCACATTTAATTTCTTCCCAGAACATAGGTGATCATGACAAATAAAGTCACAGTCCGTCCGCTGTATTGCTGAACACATTGCCAGTGAGTGCCCTCCACTGTCCCCTCTGAAATGGGAGCAGATCTCAGTGGCAAATGGTGCTCAGGAGACGCAGTATGTCACTGGCAGTACAGGTTCAAGGAGCCAAGGCAAAAAGTTCTATAAACTTAAAAAAATATTTGTACATCAGTGCACATTTCAAAATAATCCATATGACTAGATAAGCTGGCTTGGCACCTGGGAAGGACCGTGGCTGTGGAAAACATGTCAGCGGGAACCGAGCTCACCGGGGCTAAGCTGGGGGACCCCCTGGGGGCGTGGCCTGCCCTGACGGACTCAGCCGATCACTTCTTCAACCAGCCACCAAGAGTAACGTGAGGTCCCACGGGGTCCGTGTGTACTAAGTACCAAGGCAGAAAAACATAAAAAGTGTCCTGTGACCTAGATGACCTTGCAGGTCGGATGGAAGTGTGGTATGGGGGCCCCAGGAGGGGCCTCTGACCAAGCCTTGTGTCCCCGTGAATGTACCCCCAGAAGATGTTGCCTGAAGTTGGCATTAAAGACAAGTAGGAAAGGAGAGGACTTTGCCCTGGCTAGTGGCTCGGTTGGCTGGAGCATCCTTTGCACCAAAAGGCTTGGCTCTGGTCAGGACACGTACCTAGGTTGCGGGTTCGATCCCCAGTCAGAGTGCCTACGGGAGACAATCGATGTTTCTCTCTCATTCCCTTCTTCTCTAAAATCAATAAACGTTTTTAAAAAGTAAAAAGGAAATAAGGAGGCATTAGACTGTGTTGGGGTGCAGTGTGTGTACCAGCCTGAGGGATCCAGGCAGCGGTTTCCCTGACACCCCTCGCTACATGCAGGCTCCCCTAGTGCGCATGCGCCCACTCCTCGGTTTTAGGTGCCGTTCGTTCAGGACCGGGACACCGAGCTGGACTTAGGGCCTGGCAAGTTCTTCTAGCTGCACCGGCGACCGCCACCAACAGCAGCAGTCGTGGCCGGTCTGCAGGAACTGCTACAGGTCGGGTTATAAAATTGGAGGGAGGTGACTTTGAAGAATTAGCACCCCATTTTGTAACCGTGATTAGTCTAAAGAACAAAGTCACGGAACCCATTGTGTAAGAAAGACGTTATTTTAATGGACACAGGTTTTAATCAGAAATACATTGCTGAAGGCTTTCGTTGAATTCTCCTTAAGTAAAACATTACTTAAGGGTATTTTTATTCAGTAAATAAGATCATGTTCTTTTCAAAGCACTTTTTATGCTGTCTTTTAACATTTATAACAGCTTCAGTTTTGAATTACGCAGCCATTTTCATTCTAGTTTTCAGGATGAATCATTAGGTGAATATTTGCAGAACGGATTAACCTCTAGAAAGTTATGCAGGCTAATGACTGCTCCAGAAATTTCTAACTGAGGTTAATTGATACCCATGACAGCATTCCTGTGACATGAGGAAAGGTTACATTATGAGCAACACGGTTTGCGTTATTTATTAAGTCAGCCAGACTAGACTTAGAGAGAAATATTTAAAGCATTTATTTTTAATTTCTTTTTAAAAGGAATTGTGCTTTTAATAGTTTAATAGTTTCCAGTTTAAGCGCTAAGCACTTTTCTCTGAAGTCCTCTCTCCCGAAGGCTGGGTCGACTGCACGGGAGCCCCTCGGCTGGAGCGCAAAGGCGCGGACTCGGGCCAAAAAGGCTGGTTTTCGGCTCAGCTCAGCCACCAGTTGGCTGTCTGACCGTCAGCCGGTAAGGAAGCAGGGTTCTAACAGTACCACAGGGAGCTATTTACGCTGATTAGCAGCAACTCTTTGATAGGATCTTCAGTGGCGTCTCCCCAGCCAGTTTGGCTTCTCCTCCAAGGCGCGTTGGGGCCGGGAATACCTTTGACGTCAGCCTGTGGCACTCCTACAAATTAAATGTCACCGGGGGTGGCTCTCAGCAGATAGGACGAGCCCGGTGCCTCACACGCCCGTCGCACCGGCTGCGATTCCACGCAGGACTGGGGTTTCAGGGGACAGGCTTTGCGGGAGCGGGGGAGGGCGCGCTCAGAGCACAAGTGCCACCTCGGACAGGGCCGTTTGGGGCTCTGAAACTGCCGGGGTCTGTTTGTGGAGTTTGAAACTCAGCAAGCAAACAAGTATGTGGATGATACAGGCACAGCGGCATCTTTTCAGCAGTAAGTGTCTTTCTAGGAATTCAAATAAAGCCGACAAACACACCACGTGACGCTCTAATCACTAGTTCCATGGACACGTGGGAGGCTGTGAGGAAGCAAGACGGCTGATGTCGGTTTTGCAGAACGAGTCCTGGTGGGTGACACAAGCGGGGCTTTCCACACCCACCGGGGCATGTCAACTGTCAACGTGCCCGCGGCCTCGCGCCCACAGACCTGCCGCACGACACGGGCCCTCGGTCGCCCCGACGCCGTCAGCTGCCGCGGCGGCTCCTGGGCCTGCGGCTGGCGCCCCGCTGCCCTGGACGACGCTGGTCCGCTGGCTTCTACTGAACCAGCACCTGGAAGCCTGCGGTTTGTGGACGGATTCGCCTGGGAAACTGCGTCCCCCATTGCCTGTTCCTGCCTGAACCTCCAAACCGCTTCTGCGCAGCCTGGCCGGATGACAACGCGAGCCCAGATGCCGCGTTTGATCCGGGATGATCTTCAGGGCCCACGTCCGGAGGGGGGAGGTCATTACCTCGCCCCAAAGCTGCATCTGCTACCGTCCGACGTCTAATAATAAACTTCCTCCGACGCGGTCAGTGTGGTCTGAGCTTCAACCCCTCCTCTCGGCAAACGGGCCGCGGTGCATTAGTGTGATCAGCTCGGGCAACGTGTCCTTCTTGTGTAGAAGACATGGCTCAATATACATTATTGAGCTTGTATTTCTTTTCTTTCTTATGTTTACCTCTTCTTCCTCCCCCTTGTTATCTTCTTCTCCTATATCTCCTCCTCCTCCTCCTCCTCATTACCTATGGTTTCTTCTCTACTCACACACAGGATTTTTATATGGAAAGGTCAAAAGGCTCTGGGGTGATAATCAAACTTCAGTTTTGTTTTTAAAATTTATTATTCATTGGCATTTATATTGTTAATTTCAAAGCAAAATAATGAGAAACTTTAGATTGCATGTACATTATTTTAGAACACTTGGGAAAATAAAATGAGCAACTTATATCAAAATATTAACAATTGTACACTCTAGGAAATGGGTGTGTGATGTTTGCTGTAATATCTAGTCCTTCTTCTTTAGGGTGTGCTTAAAATATCTTATATGAAACCAAATTATGAAGAAATAGAAAATCTGAAAAATCTGTAACTAGTAAGGAGAGTAAGTCAGTCATTTAAAATCTTCAACTAAAGAAAAGCCCAAGACCAGATGGTGTCACTGGTGAGTTCTATCAAACATGTAAAGAATAATTAATAATATCCTTCTCAGACTGTTCAAAAAAATTGAAGAGAAGGGCACACTTCTAAATTCATTTACAAGGCTGGTATTACCCTAATACCAAAACCAGATTAAGGAGAATATATATAAAGAAATGTGCAGGCCAATATCACTGATAAACATAAATGTAAAAATGCTTTAAAAATATCAAATTCAACAGCATAATAAAAGGACCATACATCATGATCAAGTGAGATTTATCCCTGAAAGCAAGGATGGTTAAAAATAATAATAATAAAATAAAATATCTTATAAAATTAAAAAGTCTAAAATAAAAGCAAAAAACATTTACCTTGACCTCAAATATTTGTTCTTATATTAAATTTATTAAAAGGAAAGAAGAAAAAACATCTCCGTAGTAGTAAATCTCATACAGAAATTAAATCCATGATTAAAATCTCCTCAAAAATGCTGCTTAAGGTCAGATCGTTTCACTGGAGAATTGTAAACACTTTCTCTTCCAGAGACTAATGAAAGAGTTGTATGTGTACTTTTTGCAATATCTCAAAATTAAAATAAAATTTCATCAGCAGGGAGAATTATAGGCCCGTGTTTCTCATGAACACATATGCAAAGTTCCTAAGAACACGACCCAATTTAATGTTGCAATGTACAAACTAGACATCCATCGCAACCAAGCGAGTTCTATTTGAGGCATGCAAGAAAAGCTCACATGAGAAAATCACAAACATAAGTCAACATATTAGTTGAGTAAGTGCCAAAAATAGAATACATCCATAGACGAAGTGCTCAGCCTGTTAATTCCAGTGCCCTTGTCATCTTTATATCTATGTCTGGTCTGGTGAGTTCCTCCTGAGTGTGTTTTTTTCTTGCCTTTGAGCTATTCTATATATTCTTGTTGAAGGCCAGTGTGCTTTTTATTGGGTACTTGGAACCAAGGCGAAGCCTTCAGTGTGGGGGTTTGTTGACCCGGTCAGGAGTGTCTGTGTTCGGTGCTTGTCGTGCGGGGCTGCAGGCCAGGGAAACCTTCCCTTTGGGTGTCCCCACCCTCATCCTCTCCTCAGAAAGGGTCTGCGTCATGCATTTCACTCTGCAGTGACAGAGCATGACATCGGACCCCCAAGTGTTAGCTGACAGCCACATCTCAGTCTTTAGTGGCCTTGTGTCCCTTGTGCTGCTTCAGTGGCGTGGCCTTCCCTGCCCCCTGGGGTGTTTCAGAAGTCTTGCCCCATGGTCTGTCTCTGGACTGAAGCTCACAGAGGCCATTTTGTCCTGGAAAAAAGCCCTGGATGGATTATATGAGTGTGTTGATGATTACTGATGACTCTGTGACCTTGACCCCCAGCCTCTGTCATCCTCACATCAGATCACATGCAACCTCCAGAAATTTGTCAGAATTACCACTCACACGGTCCTTTCCAGCCCTGTCACCCCTGCCACAGGGAAGCAGGTGCAGGTGTGGCTCCAGGTCCCCGACTTAGGGTGGATTTGCCCTAAGCCCATTACCTGGTGGGTTCAGTGAAAATCATTAGTTTTCAGGGTTTTTCCCCTTTGCCATCTTTGTTGTGAGGTTTAAAGTGATATCAAGCATGTGCCTCGAAAGCTGGAGTAGAAACCAGGAACAGATAAGGAGCCTCTCCACACGGGAGCACACATGAGACACAACTAACATGCTACTTGATGGCAAAGCAACAAATGCTTTGTTCCCAAGCTTAACAAGACAGAAGACACATTCCTTCTTCCACTTCTGCTTATCATTGTCTTCTGGTTCCCAACAGTCCTCACTGGACAAAAAGAACAATGATAGGAGTGGTGATAATAACTGTTAGAAAATAATGCATTTAATTGACAGTACATTCTTGTAGGCATGGGGACCTGCGTTTCTGCATTATTCACCATTACAAACAGCGGTGCATGAATTGCCTTGTACATAGCACTAGGGATACATTTTCAGGGCAAATTCCTGAAGAGGCCTTGTTGATTTGCAGGTTTATAATTTGTAGTTGTCACCAGTTATTTTATATATACTAGTTTTCATTGCGGCTGCAATAAAGCACTATAATCTCAGTGGTGTAAACAATCCATATTTATTGTCTTACTGCGCCACAGTCAGAGGCTGACACAGACCAGGGTGGACTCCATGGGAGAATACATTTCCTTGCCTGTCTGGCTTCTAGAAGCTGCCAACTTGGTGTGGCCTATGCCACCCTGCCCCGTCTTCAGAGCTGGTGGTGGCAGATGGAACCTGTCTCATGCCCCCATCTGTCCGATTCTCTGCAGCCATCAGTTCTCTGTTTAAGGACCCGAAGGTGAGACTGGGCTAGTGGGAGAGCTGGGGCAATCTCCCCATGTTGGGCCCCGTAACCATCAGCACAGAGCAGAGCCTCTCTGGCTGCGTCAAGTCAACCAAAATGCAGCTGATGGGGACACTGTACAGACACGGCCTGCAGACATCATTCTCCCCACTACATGCTCCATCTTGAGTTGACCAACCTATGAGCCCATCAGCAATGGGCGAGAAGGACTATTTCCTCTCAGTTTCACCACCCAGGGTTCTGTCTGCCTCTCACTCCACTCACTTTAACTCTTTTTATTTCTTTTTTAGCCATGTTGTCATGGCTTTTATGATCTCTTTGCTTTTCCTCAATGCTATCTGTTGTTTTCATTTGAATCCATGCTTCTTTAAAAAAAAAAAAAAAAGGTTTTATTCATTACTTTTAAAGAGAGGGAAAGGGAGGGAGGCAGAGAGGGAGAGAGACATCCATGTATGGTTGCCTTTCACCTGCCTCCAGCTACGGACCTGGCTGGAGACCTGGCTTGTAACCTGGTTATGTGCCCTGGCTGGGGATAAAACCATGGCACCTTACCCACTGTGCCACCAGCCAGGGTCTTTTATCTTCTTCTTCTTCTTCTTTTTCTTCTTCTTCTCTTTTAAGATTTTCTTTATTATTATTTCTAGAGAGAGGGGAAGGGAGACTTTTAGGTCCAGGGGTGGGCACCCCATCCGCTGAGCCTCATGAATCAGGGCCTTGAATTCATGCTTTTAAAAGGCATGTTGCAACGTGGTCTTCATTCTGATACGATTTTAATCTTTTTCTCTTATTTTTTCTCAGTTTTTAAGTCTCACTGTACATGTTTCTTCCTATTTCTTGAACATTTAATTTTTTACTATTTGATTCAAAGTGAAGTGCTTTGCTAAAGCTTTCTCCCGCTTCTTTTGTTGGTTTATTTATGTGTGTGTGTGTGTGTGTATGGTGGGGTGGATTATGAGCCAAATGCTTTGGGAGTTTCTGCTCTTGTTTTCATCATATACTTTGCATACACTGAAGACTGTCTGTCCCCTGAATGTTGGGTAGGGCTGCGTGAGGTTTGTTATGATAATCCTTGTATCCTCTCTTCCTGTGTTTTAATTTCCTGCTCTTATGTTTTAAATTCACCAAAAGTGTGAGTCTCAGAAACCTTACGCCTTTACCTTAGACCTCAATAAAAGTAGAACCCCAGGTCCCTGCTTTCTCTCCACCATCACCCGCCCCCTACAACCTCACTGCATGGCCCCAGGTGTTCTGTGCAATTTCTGGGTCTTGTAAAGAATAAACCTGTATCTTCCCAGCTTCCTGGTGGTCATTGCTGAGGGCATCTTGCGGTCCTAGGAGCCAGTGGGGCTGATTCATAGTCTGAGACCCACATAAAATATCACATTTTGTGGTTTGAATGTAAATATGATTCTTGTTGACCCACCAGCAATGAAAATGTTGTTTTGTGTTATTTTTATAGTGCTAATGATTAACATCCACTAAATAATTCGGGTTCTTGTTTTGCTGATGCTTTTACTATGAAACGAATCTTGGAGAGATGCAGTCCCATCTGTAATCAGTTAGCGAAGGAAATCTGACGGTTCTTGCTGACACGGAGTCTATTTCACTGATTTCTACTTCCCCGGACTCAGGAAACCTAGTAGGTTCCAGATAGCGGCAAAAGGACCCGTGTTCCGGTGACATTGTCCCAAAGGTGGTTGCTGGGCCGCCTGGCTGGACACGCTTCTGAGAGGGCAGACATGAAAACCACCATCTCTCTGGTGGCCAGTTGTGGACGGCCCTCCATTGCCAGTTTAAACACGATCCATTCTAAGCCCAGGTCCTCATTTCCCTCCTCTCAAATGTCTTTCAGTTACAGAAAGAGATGCTTAGAGTTGTGGAAGGAATTTAAAGACAAATCAAGTCTCATGTTGAATTGTCTGTTTCTATCCTATCATCTATTCATTATACCGGTTCTAAGTAAAGTAACATTAGATACAAAATATTCATCACCCACCCAAGAGATATAAAGGAGACCTAACGTGATCCGTGCGTACCCGCAGATGTGACTTATTTGGACATTGGGTCTTTACAGATTCAACCAAGCTGGGGTGAGGCCAAGAAGGAGCCATCAAGGTGGACCTAGCTCAGTATGATTACCCCGGGGGACTGGGGTTCATGTGAGAGGGGAAATTTGGGTACAGAGCTAGGCTGTCACGGAGGGGAGAGGACACAGAGGGACATGCCACGTGCCACCAAGGCGGGGTTGGAGGTGCTCCCAAGAGTTGCCAGCAGATGGGAGAGGTGGTGGGATGGGGGTGGGATGGGGGGTGTTGGGTGGGTGGGCGGGGTAAGCTCCTGAGCTGTGGAGAAAGTGCAACCTTATCAGAACCGTGATTTGGGACGTCAGTCTCCGGATCTGCTGGACAGTCATACCCTTTCATTGGGACCCACCTCTGTCGGTGTCACTTGGTGACAGCAGCCTTAGGAGTGGGATCCATCACCTGCCGCATCTTAGGCAGCCCGGCGCGTGCCGGCGGATTGCAGGCGTGCGTGTTTCATTTCTCTTCTATAAAATGATAGTAGATACTGAAGCCAATGTTTCAGGAAATCGTACCTTTTGAAAAGCTAACAAACATTTGTACATGCACTTTTACAAGATGCTATGTTAGGCCTCAGGACGTGCGTCTCAAATGCTCACTGTCCCGGCGCCAGGCTGAGACTAATGCCCGGCGGGGGCGGGAGCCCCGGATGTTCGTAGACGGACGAAAACCACGAGGGAGGCTAAAGAATAGATCATGGTGGGCCAAGCGTTCTGAGATAAAGCCTTGAGCAAGAAAGTTCGTTGGCGATTGAAGAACCAGCTTGAGAGAGTTCATCTGGGTGGAGGGGAGGCTTCGCGGACCATCTTCGTGGACAGACTGCAGGGAAGTCAGGCCTTCCTCCTAGTTCGGCAACATCTGAACGTTGTCTACAAATATGAGGGGCTTTAAGACTCTTAGGAAAAACTCACAAGCACAAAGGAAAAGATAAGTACGTCTGTTTTTACAGTATAAATGCATTTTTTGTATTGTCAAAGAATAGCCATAGAGGAATATTTTCCCATAACCATTAACTAATTACCTGACTCACTGGAAAAAAAGAAAATGCTGAGAACATGCTTTTTCAACATTAAAACCAGGATAAGACAAGGTGAAGAAGGCAGTCTGACAATGATTAAACACCTTGGGCTAGGTGAGATCAGGAGTTTGCATGTGGAGATTTAGATGTGAAAACATATGTAAATGGTAGCTTTGACATAAGCTAGGAAATAGTTACCTATGACAGAAATAAAAATGGAATTTCAAAGAAAACTTTACTTCCACTATCTTTGAAACTATCCTTAGTAGGAAAGGTATGGCGAACCAGTACTCTTCTTTACCAAAGATAATAGTTCAAAGGCAATTCACACTTTGATTATTTGTTATTACTTTCTGATATAAGATGTTGAAGTGGTGTGGGCAGAAGGCTATGAAATATACTATTTCCAGCCCTGGCTGGTGGCACAGTGGATAAGGTGCAGGCCTGCGAACCCAAAGGTCGCTGGTTCGATTCCCAGCCAGGGCACAGAACCAGGTTGCAAGCCAGGTCTCCAGCCAGGTCTGTGGCTGGAAGCAGGTGAAAGGCAACCATACACTGATGTTTCTCTCCCTCTCTGCCTCTCTCCCTTCCCCTCTCTCTCTAAATAGTAAATAAAATCTTTAAGAAATATATACTATTTCCACCTAGACATAAATTACAAACATTAAATACCAGTCTTGACTGCTATGTAAATCACCAACCTCAAAATCCTCATTTTAAAATACCGTAGTGTTACCAAAATATTACAACATGTTTCATGGAATAAATGCTAAAATGCAACATGAAATAGTTTACTACAAGTGTAATCAGGTCAAATGAAGCTACGCTCATTCACTCAGGAGGCCTTGAACTAGACTTTATGTGTCGAGTACCGAATGGGTAAAAAGTAAACCCTACATAGACTCTCACAGATCTTATTTGGTGCTTAGAAATCACTAGCAGAGGCTGACCTGTCCTCAAATATCTACAACAAAAACCCAATAAAATCAGCAGTAGAAGAGAGGGAGAAACAGAGTTTGAAATGGGAATTTATATGAAACTATAGATTTTTTTTTCCTAAAGAAAATTGCTGTCATTCATGGAGTGAGCATAAATCTTCCCAATATATACATTCAGGATGACTAGCAGCCTGGAATTTTTATCCTCTGTTGCTTTTTGAGATGTGTTGCAGATCCACCAGAAACAACCTACAATAATAATATATAGAAACACATTTTCATGAGGCCCTTGAACACTGAAGTATGAAATCTGCACTAAATGTAGTGCATGAAGGAAACAGTATTAACCTAATAGCACTAATGGGGAAAGGTTGATCAATCCACCACAGCAAGCCAAGTTTTAGTAGATGTGAGGCCCCTTCTTACATAAGAGAAAACAAAGGATTGCGGTTTTATCACGCGTGCTCTTGGTGTAAATCTTACACGTAGAATAACTAAAGCTTGTCGGTCACACCTACCACTGAAGACATTAAATATCTCTAACATCAAACCTCAGCTCCTTACATGACAGCTAACAGGTTGAGCTGTGGTTTTGGTGGCTGGGCCGTGTCTGCATCTGCACGTGGAGACCAGGGAGGGGGTGGGGAGGACCACAGCTAGAGCGGCTGTAGGTGTGAATGCTGCTGTCGGATTTGTTGTAGAATTTGCTGCATGTCTATTTTCTGCTAAGTTTTAGAACGATTCTTGGGAGAATAATCCAGCAACCAAATCCAACTTTTCAATTGTTTTATCATAGCACATCTATGTCCAGCCTCTAACTGACAGGGAAGATGAATTGCAGGCTCACAACCTTGTTGGCATGAGAGCGAAGGGCTGTCTGTCGCTGTACATCTGTTCAACAGCAGTTTGGACTCATTCTGTAAATATTGGGTGTTGTACCACGGCAGTATTTTTGCTTTCACTCTCAGGATACTAATTTTTCATCTGAAATTCTTTTAGTGTATTTTATATTGGGAGAGAGCTTCCTAATCATTTTCCAATAAATGGGTTAAATACAGCTTTGCAATACGGTCTTAATATGAGTCATTTATCTTCATAAGTTTCCTTTGTTTTATGATATTGCAAAGGAAGGCAACTGCTTCCTTCCTGAAGATGCCATTTATCCACATTATTGAGTCAGCGAGAAGTAAATCTCACAGGCTGAGTGTGGCAGGGAGATGCTGCTGGTCCTTCTGTGTCTCTTACTCTGCGTGAGACAGAGTCCGGACTACCCGTCCCAAGTGGTGTGTCAGCAGCAAGGATGGCACCTGCTGGGTGGTTCATAAGGCTTGGGTGGCTTCCTAAGTTCTTTACGAAAGTTCACACTGGTGTAAACTCCAAGTTATAGCAACTATTTTAGGCACTAAAACCCCTGGACTGGCTTTCTGGTCATAAATAGCTTGGATTACAAGTTAAATTTATTTGGCCGCTTAGACTCAATGACTCCATTGCAGCCCGAGTCACCCAGGGAAGCCGGTATCAAGGAGCCACGTGGAACATCACACTGAAGTCTGAGCCCTGCTGTACCTCCAATCCTCTCACTTCCTGTTATTTATTCTCTTTCGAACTAGCAGCCTCATGAATTATTTGATGGAGTGAAGGCTGCTTAACCTCATCAGTCTGAGCTGTGGGTGACTGGTTTTCTTTCCTAAAATCTTTGCTATGTCTACTTTTAGAACTTTGCTTCAAATTAAGCACATTCACATAATCTTTGGAAGTATGGTACTAGGTACAAAATCTCCAACTCATCTCAGAATCTATCATAAGGCCATTATTCCAACTGAGATGTTATATTGAAAATCATACTCATGCCAGAAACATTTTTATGTTAGGGATTTTATGTAAATCACAATTAATGAGAGGAAATTTTATGTAAATTACAATGAATCTAAATCATAGTCTGGTGAATAAGGAAAGCACTTTTTTTTTTCCTTTCCTATTACCACTTTTGGTTGGTGAGCAGTGTATTTAATTGTGGTTTTAGTTTGCATCTTCCTGAGAACTCAGGTGACAAAGATATAAACATTTCATTCACTTTTTGAACATCTGTCACTCTTCTTTCAACCTGCCTGGCTTTGGAGGACATTTGTCTTTGGCATGTGAGCTGTAGGAAATCTTTACATGTGATGGACATGGTTGCTCTGCCTCTCATCTAACTCCTACCCTGATGAGATAGCTATCTCAGCATCTCTGTTCCCTGGGTTAATATCATCTATTCCTATTTCTGTATCTATATCATTTATCTATGTCTATATCCACGAGTCTACATACACCTGTCTATAGCATCTGTATTCATGTCTCTATGGTGTTTTTTCTTCCAGTCCATAGTTTGCTATTGGAGTCCATTTTGCAGCATTTTGTTTTATAGTCAGTGTTTTCTGTGTCTTGAGACAAAACAAAATAAAACAAAACAAGAACAACACAATAAAACAAGAAGGACCAAATACACTTATGGAAGTTTTAAACTTTTAGCTTTTATGCTCATGCCTTTGGCACATTTTAAAATTAATTTTATGCATATTATGAAGAAATTAAAGTCATTTTTTCTTATTCCACATAAATATTCCATTTTCAGTAGCATTTGATGAAAAGTCTTGTGTTTGTTTTACTCTTTAGTAAAAAAAGTCTAATTCTAGACTCCCTAGTAGTTTCCCATGATTTATTTATGTATTTTACATCAGTGTCATATTCTCTTGATTATTCTAGCTGAATGTCTTGAATCACTTAATGCAAAGTTCCTATTTTGTATAAGAGTGCATTGGATATTGTAAATCATTTGGGTTTCATTATACATTTTAAAGTCTTTTGTAACTACAATATACTAACATTTTGCTTAACGTTTTGTTTAATATATAGTTTTTGGAATGTTCAGTCTTTCACATCTTTAATATTACCTGTGTGTATTATCTGTTTCTTAATAATATTGTTAATAATGTTTTTATATTTTATTTTTCATATATAGTTGCATCTTAGATTGAGTTTATTTTCTGAATATGTGTAAAATTATTTCTTCCTTATATAGTTGCTAAAAATCACCATTAAGCAGTGTGGACCTGGAGTTTTCTTTCTTACAGGTCTGCTCTTTAATTTTTTATACAAATTAAATTTTTTCAGAGATATAGTCTTCACAGTTTTTATTTCTTTCTGTCAGTTTTTAGTAAACATTTTATTTTGAGGAATTTGTTGACTTCTTCCCACCTTATGAGTATATTATAGTACAAAAATCAGTACATTTGACACCTATCTAATTTGATATTAAGAGAGCCTTTGGAACATCAGGCTCTTTATTATTTTTTATTGTATTGGTCCTGTTTAGGGTGGAACCAGTACTAAAGTTTTCATTGATTGGTCATTACACGTGTAGAGGCACTATTGATGTAGCTCAATAGATGCAAACTGAGATTGTAGACTCAAATAGCAGCATCCAGTAAATTGTAACATTTAAAAAGTCACGGTAATTAAGTGGAAGCTTCAAATGCACCTCCAGTCATTAGGCAGCAAACCGGCCACGATGAATCGATCCCATGGGCGCTGGCTGAGCGACCTCGAGCAGCCTCTCCACGCCGGTGCAGACCCTCCCCAGGTGTTTGCCTGCGTTTCTCACCCCTCGGTGGCCGTGAGTTTTAAACGTGTCCACATTTCTGAAAACATTCAGTTAGAGATACCGTTAGCTTAGTCTCCGAGGGAAAGCTCCGTGACTCACATCATCTCCCTGATTCCTGTACAAAAAGATCAACCGAGACGTTTGTGTCGGCCCAGTCCTGGGTCCCGATGCGCCCCGAGGTGCGGGGTGCCCTGCGCGCCTGTCTGGGCCCCGTCGTGGCGGGAAGGATCCACCGTGACCTCCCTGGGGCGCGTCCTCTTTGATTGGGTGGGGGCAAGGGACGTCTGCTCTCTCTCTCTTTCTCTCTCTCTCTCTCTCTCTCTCTCTCTCTCTCTCTCTCTCTCTGTGTGTGTCTCTCTCTCTGTCTCTCTGTCTCTCTCTCTCTCTCTCTCTCCGTGTTTCTCTCTCTCTCTCTCTCTCTCTCTCTGTCTCTGTCTCTCTCTCTGTCTCTCTCTGTCTCTCTCTCTCTCTGTGTCTCTGTGTCTCTCTGTTTCTGTCTCTGTCTCTGTCTCTCTCTCCCTCTCTCTCTCCCTCTCCCTCTTCCTCCCTTCCTCCCTCCCTCCTTCCCTCTCTCTCTCTATTTCTCTCGTCTTTTCTGAAGTTTGAAACTGTCTTGCTGTTTTCCTGGGTCATCACCATCCTCATGACATCAAAGCCTTTTGCCACCGTGGGCGCAAGGGAAATAGCTGGAAATCAAGAAACAGCGCCCCCCAGCGGTGCAGGGTGACAATCATCACCCATGTAAAGGAGTTTTTTTTTTTTTTTTTTTAGTGGGATTTCAATCAATATCCAATTACCAAAATGCACTTTATATAGGTACTTCACATAACAGGATTAAAAAATATATATTTTATTGATTATTTTTAGAGAGAGGGGAAGAGAGAGAGAAACATCCATGTCCGGTTGCCTTTCACCTGCCTCCAGCTACGGACCTGGCTGGAGACCTGGTTTGCAACCTGGTTCTCTGCCCTGGCTGGGAATCAAACCAGCGACCTTTGGGTTCGCAGGCTGGCACCTATCCACTGTGCCACCAGCCAGGGCGACATGACAGAACCTTTGAGAGACGTGATAAATGCCTTGCCTTTTACAGTTTGAGTGGCATGTCCAGGTCGTGGCACAAAGGAAAGGTTTTGGTTTGAGTTGCTGAAACCCACCAAGGCAGGGGCCGTGCGAGACCGGCCACACGGTGCTGCCCTCTAGAGGCCACGCGGGACACTTCAACCAGTGGGCGGCGCCTCAGCCCTGCGTTCAGGCGTCAGATCCAAGGTCAGAAAGCACCGGGGGCGTCCTGGCTCTGCCCCCCACCTCGCCCCCGCCGCGTGCTTCTCACACGCCATGAACAGCTATGATATTACAGCTGAGTTTACGGGGATTGGTTCCCGCTGTTGGATCAACTACTTCTGACTGTGTTTTTGTTAACATTTTCATGGTCTAAATCTCATTTCACTGTATATAATCCCCAACTGCTCAGTCTCCAATTTAGTTGTGCTTCAAGGCCAATAAATAAATAAATTAAATTAAATTAAAACATAATAATGTTAAGACGCACTTCTTACAATCATGGCTTTTTCAAAGAAAGATTTTGATTTTTTTAAATGATTTTATTTCATTCTTTTTAGAAAGAGGGGAAGGGAGAGAGGCAGAGAGGGAGAGAGACATCCATGTATGGTTGCCTTTCACCTGCCTCCAGCTATGGACCTGGCTGGAGACCTGGCTTGCAACCTGGTTCTGTGCCTTGGCTGGGAATCGAACCTGCAACCTTTGGGTTCACAGGCTGGCACCTTATCCACTGTGCTACCAGCCAGGGCTCTGGATTGTTTACACAACATGAGGATAGAAAAAATGAAACTGGGTCAGGTCTTGTCATCTGTGTCCCAGAGGCAGGTAGCACCCCAGGTGGACAGAGGTCGTGGCTCAGCTGAAGGAGCTTGCACCCCACGACTGGGTTTCACTGGAAATTATTTCATTCTCTCCCCACAGCTGGGGGTTAGTGTCACAAGGGTGTGAAGACAAAGAATTATAAACATGATCGGACTATGAGGACATGCGCAGGGAACCCTCCTAGTATAATACAATCTATTTTTGCCACTCACATGCTCACATCTTACTGATTTGCATCTGCATCCCAGGAAAACCTGGTAATTTGTAACAGAAGTTTCCATTTTGTATAAGTAAAGGCTATGACTTATCCCTAGTGAAACATACTTTCTTCTTTACCACCCATTATCATAGGTTATTTAACATTTCAAAGGAAACTTCTTTTTCAGAAGTGAAAAGAAAAAATAGAAAATTGTTCAGTCTACTATGGGTCTAACAACTGAGCATAAAACACATACTGCCACAAAGGGATAAACTTGCATGTCCCTCATTTTCTGGTAGATACTTCCATTTTGATTATTCTTTTCACATGAGACATGCAGGTATTTGTTGCATGTATTTATAATATTTTAGTATTAATATTTTGTTTATAAAGATTGCTAACTGGTTGTGTGAGACTATCATGTTTTATTCCAGGTAGATGCATCCTCTTCCATCCCAAATATCAAAAACTATCCATTAATCACTCTCATGGATGTGACTGAGTTATATGGGCAACGCATGATATGTTGAATCCATTCTGAGTTGTGATTTTACATCTTCAAAAGTCCTCACTGGGAGTAAAACATTCAGTGTATCAGCTGAATATATGAGCTGTTTCTAGTTTAGGATGAGAAGAGGCAAATATTGGGTTATGGCCTCAATAAAGGCAGTTTGCTCATGTGTAGTCAGAGCCTTGTACCTGATAGTCTCTGTGAATTTACTTACAATGTCTACATTAGTTCAATAAACCATTTTAATTCCTTACGTTGCTGTTTCAAACTAAAACAGCCATTGAGGAAACTCGTCTTGGATGAAATACTTGGGAATCTCATGAAAACTCAACCGCTTGTTCAGAGTCACGCAAATTGAACGCATTATTAGTGGCCCAGGTCAGACACAGGTGCTCCCTGGAGGGGCATTGGGTGTTGGGTCAGCCTTGGACCTTGTAAGCACTGAGCCAGCGAAGTGAGCTGGGGGCCTCTGCGAAGTCAGCACCGACTGTCCTCACCTGTGGTCCTTGGTTCTGTGTCATCTCACCATTGTGTCTTTCCTTGAAAAGCTTCAAGATATTCCCAATTTTAGGACATTCTCTTGGCATTCAGAAGGCTCTAGAGCTACCGCATGTGTTAGAAATGAGGCCTTAATGAGCCATGAGCAGGATAGTCGGGAGGGTTAGGAATTGCCCCAGAAGAGATAGGTACAGAGTAGGCATCTAGAAACAGAAGGAAAGGTGTGATGGCGGACACCACGAGGAGTAGAAAGAAGTATTTATTGGAATAAGCACCTGGAAGCCTGGGTGGGGGAAATCCTGTCACTGTCACCTGCTTCCTGGTTGACTGCAGGAGGCGTTGGGAGGGAGGGGTGCGAATGGAGAGCCCTAGTGAGAAGGGAAGTGGCGGTGGCACCAGGTTTCCGAGAGGGGCCAGAGAGGAGGAGGCTGGCTCGCGTGGGCAATATCATAGGTGGGGAAGCAATCTGCAGTTGTAGGGCTTTGAGCAGAAGCAATTACGGGGGAGCGTTTTAGGATTTGAGATGAAAATTGAACTGCTCCTCTCATAAGCCTGCTGTGCAGATGGGTTCTGTGCCCTCAATTTCTGAAATTAATTGTTCCATGTTTTGCAACCGAAGGTTCTGAAGCTGCTGCGTAAAGGCAAGAATATTATAAAGGTGATGATGATTAAAATGCTAAAAAAATAGGTGCCTTCTTAAAAAAAGTGAACACATTTTCATGTGTTCTACATAGAAGATTTCTTCAGTCCTCACCCCCATACACCAGGTTGCTTTTGGATAAACAGAAACTTAACATCTGCAGACTGATAACATCTGGGCACGTCGCTGGAGAGGAGCTATCTGTTGGGAGCTGACGGAGGGAATGATTAATTAGGACAGGAGCGCCATCAAACGACGCGCTCAGCAACGCGCGGGACGGGGCAGGATCTGGGATGTGCAGATGTCGCGATTCTTTCTGGGAAAGCAAAAGCGACGGCGCAAAGGGGACCTGCCACCTAGGAAGCCAAGGGAGCTAAACTATTTTATGGAGAAGCCCGGTCCTCCCGGTGCCAGCAGACAGACCATTAATGAGTTACAGCGTCACAGGTGACACGCGGAGTGGCACGCGGGAGTGACAGACAGCGCGCCTGTCACCTGCTGGGCTAGGGTACACAGGCACCCCCTGCGCTCGCCGACACACGCACTCAGGGCGACGTTGCAAACCAGCGCCCTGACGCCGCGGGGCTTCTGTGGGACGTGGGCTGCGGCTGGTGGCCCCGCTGCTCTGGACGACACTGGTCCGCTGGCTTCTACTGAACCAGGACCTGGAAGCCTGCAGTTCGTGGACGGATTCACCTGGGAAACTGCGCCCCCCACCTGCATGTTCCTGCCTGAACCTCCAAACTGCTCCTGCGCAGCCCGGCCGGACAACAACGCGAGCCCAGATGCCGCTTTTGATCAGGGATGATCTTCAGGGTCCACGGCCGAACGCGGGCTGGGGGGAGGTCATTACCTCCCAGCAAAGCTCGGTCTGCTGACATCTGACGTCTAATAATAAACTTCAACCTGCTCCTCTCGGCAAACGGGCCGCGGTGCATCAGTGTGATCAGCTTGGGCAACGTGTCCTTGTGTAGAAGACGTGGATCAATATATTTTATTGCGCGTGTATTTCTTTTCCTTCTTTCTTTCTTTTTTCATCTATTCCTTCTTCTTCCTTTTTTTTTTCTTCTCCTATACCTCTTTCTCCTATCCTTTCTTCCCTACACACACACACAGGATTTTCTGTGTAAAGTTAAAAGGCTCTGTGATAATAATCAAACATCAGTTTAGTTTTTAAAATTTATTATTCCTTAGAATTTATATTGTTAATTTCAAAGCAAAGTAATAAGGAGAAAGTTTAGTTTGCATGTAAATTATTCTAGAACACTTGAGAAAATAAAATGAAAGAATTATATCAACATATTAACAATTGTAAACCCCAGGAAATGAATGTATTATGTTTTCTGTAATATCTAGTTTCATTTTGGGGTGTGTGTGCTGAAGATATTTCACAAAATAAAAAATCTAAAATATAGAAAAACCCATTTATTCTGGCCTCAAGCATACATCATCATATTAAATTTATAGAAGTTAGCCCAAGAAGAAAAAAATCTGCATAGTTTTATATCTCACATAGAAATTAAAACCATGATTAAAATTCCCCTCAAAAATACTCTTTAAGGTCAGATGGTTTTACTGGGGAATTGTAACACTTTCTCTTTTAGAGAACAATGAAACACTTGTCTATATAGATATTTGCAACATCTCAAAATAAAAATATAATGTCATCAGCAGGATGAATTACAGGCCAACGTCATTCATTAACATATATGCAAGATTTCTAAGGACACTTGACCAAATTTAACAGAGCAATGTATAAAATAGACAATACCTCATGACCAAGTGAACAGCATCTGATAAATGCAAGAGAAGCTCATTATTAGAAAATCATAAACATAAGTCAAAATATTAGCCAAGTAAATGCCAAAAAATAGAATATATCTATAGGCTATTTTAAATTCTTAGACTTAATTTCAACATCCTTGTTACATGTTTCTCATTGAAAGTCAGAAACCTTTAGTGTGGGGGTGCTGCTAATCTGATGACGAGGGCTCTGGAGAATAATACCCCACTGATTCCCTGGCTTCTACTTACGTCCTCTTCTGGGATCCCATTACTTGAGGCTATAAGATGATTAACCAAGTTACCTAAAATTTGAACTAAACAACGTTCGTTACTAGGGCCCAGCCCAGATCAAACGCATTTAACATCTTAGATTTTAAGACCATCCATCCTCGTACATTCATTTGTCTTCCACGTCTCCTGGTGTCCTCAATTTGTACTTGCATAACTGTGGAATTTCCTGTTCCCTGTGCCATAAATCATCCTTATTGGAAATGGCACATGTGGCTTTAGTCATCTATTTAATTAAGTTGTGACTGCCACCTCTCCGCCTCGCTTCACATTTTTCTTCTAGATTTCTTCCAAACAAACGGTCCTGCCCTTCTGGTTGGCTGTCCCTGCACTTACAGCAACATCAGCGCGGAATGTGTAACGTTGGTCCGCCTTCTGCATGTATCACCCCATTTTGCGGAGCAGTGTTAGTTTTTATTTAGAATCTTTGACCTATTAATTTCTAGTTTAGCTATATCTACACAACAACAACTAGTGAACAATGTGAAAGTTAAATTGAAATATCAAGATGGATTTGAAAAAGGCAGCCTTGTTTACTAAACACAGGGACTGCGGTGCGCTTCTCCGGGGCGCCAACACGGTGACCCGGGAGTCACAGGGCGGCCTGCGGGACAGCTGCGGGGCAAGAGCGGGTTTACAATTGTGAGCACGCGAAACAGCTTACTTTTGTATTATTGTTGATGGATTATTGCATTCGTTATTACTGCCGCTGTTAACCGACTCTTGCCCACCCGTGAATGCTACCTAGTTTGCCAGTCCGTCAATAAGTATTCTGTTTCATAATGGGTAATAGCATTTCACCATCATTTGAGGAAAGGCCTCAAAGAAGAATCCTCAGAGCTACGTGGATAAGGTGTTTGACACTCCAACTGTAAGGGGTGTTGACACAGAGTTAGAATTGGAAATGACCGCGTTCGGGGACCTCTGCTGAAGACAAGGGGTGCCCTGTGTTACACCCTTATCCCCGGAGAAGCTCCCTCGGCGCAGGGGGCCCGCAGCAGGTTCACCGCGGGAAACACGCGCACTTGGCAGTGTCGCCGGCCGCGCGGGGCCCCCCCGGGAACAGGTCGGCTCTATCTGTAACTGTTTGTCTCCAGCTTCGCCTAATGAGAGGGCGGTATTTAGAAGATCAGCTGTCTCTCATTTTTAGAATGACCAATGAAAATGGGGTAAGTCCGGAAGAAAGAAGAAAAATGGAATTAAATAATAATGTGTGAGGTGGTAAAAAGTGTCTGAACTAGAACAACAACAACAAGAACAAAAAACATAGAACAAGATGAATAACTTGCTATTTCATTACAATGTTCTGTTCATATATAGACACCATATTACTGTGAAAAAGTACTGAACCAAATACTGGGTGAAAGTATTTTCTTTACATAAACCTGACCACACATGAGCACCCCGAAATGTAAAGAACTGCTGCCAATCAATAATAAAAATACTGGTTTAAAAAGCCAACTGAACCCTGGCTGGTGACACAGTGGATAAGGCTCCCGCCTGCGAACCCAAAAGTTGCAGGTTCGATTCCCAGCCAGGGCACATAACCAGTTGGCAAGCCAGGTCTGTAGCTGGAGGCAGGTGAAAAGCAACCATACATGGATTCTCTCTGCCTCTCTGCCTTTCTCCCTTCCTCTTTCTCTGAAAATAATAAATAAAATTCTTTTTTTTTTAATAAAAATAAATAAAAAGCCATTTGGCCCTGGCTGGTATGGATCAGTGGATTGGCACTGGCCTGTGAACCCAAAGGTTGCTGGTTCAATTCCCAGCCAGGACACATAACCGGGTTGCAAGCCAGGTCTCCAGCCAGGTCCTTAGCTGGAGGCAGGTGAAAGGCAACCATGCATGGATGCTTCTCCCCCTTTCTTCCTCCCTCCCTGCCCTTCTCTCTGAAAATGATGAATAATTTTTTTTTAATTAAAAAAATAAGAAGCGAGTTTAACCGGAGTCACACAGTTAAACAGGCACTTCAAAAAGAAGGATGTCTAAGTGGCCCGCGAGCATTTGTAAAGGTGCCCAATGTCATTGCAAATGAAATGAATGCCACACGCAGGTGTCAGTCCTTCCACGAGCACAGCCAGGCTGAAGGGCCTGCAAATGGCTGTGGGGGTGAGAACTTGGAGCCACTGTAGCCCAGGGGTTCTGCAGACTTAGCTAGCACTTTGGGGGCATTGTTGGGCATTCACGTCCTATGTATTTGTATAACCAAGGGAAAGGATATCTAGGTAAAGAGAAGAGAGCTCTATTAAAAGGCATGCATCAATGTTATTCATGTAAGTTAGCCAGAAAAAAGAAAGGAAAAGGAAACGAACAAAGAAAAGAATCTTCTCCAAAACAAAATCTACTAGAGTAGCTGTTATGAAGCAATTAAACAACACAGTTAACGCTGCAAGTGGCAGCTGAGATGGGCGTCGCTGCCGGAAGTGTGCTGGAGCCCTGTCTGATCCATGTAGGGGACAGACAGCAGCTGAGGCAACCTTCTGGGGACTGACACTAATTGATGGGGTCAAGAGGAAAATTGGGGGAATTTGAGTTTGATTGCTCCAGGTGATCTGTGAATCTATGCAAGGTTTCATTAACTCTAACATTTACATTACAATATACTTTGAACAACAATGAATAAATGACATGATGGGTTATATATTTTTCCTCAAGAAATAAACCAATTCGAGTCAATTCCTTCTTTAAATTATCCAAGCTCTCATAGAGTCATCCATGTCCATGAAAGATGTGATCCTTAAAGGTAAAGCCCTCCGAAGCATTTTCACCTGTTCAACAATCGCTCACCGAGTTTCCACTGCACGCTGGTCATGGAATGGTAGCCTGCAAGCCCAGCTGGGAAAATGCAGCATTTGATCATTTCTTATAAGTGCAACAGAGGATGAATAGTATATCTGATGTCATAAAAAGTCAACAAAAATTTAGATACTTAATTCAAGTTCAGAGAATATATAAGAAAGTTAGGGTCCACCTTGGGCATGGGTGACTAGCTTCATGGACTACGCTGAAGGAATTTTGGTCTTCAATTAATATTTCCCCAATTCTGCCTTTTCACATTATACATGTGTGGTTTTAAGATTCTAAAAATATGTTCGGTGTGAACAGTCTCTTACTAAATTTTCCAGGGTCTTTGGAAATGACATATACTTCAGTATCAAAGGCCTTACTGAATATTTAATATGTTAGACTAGTTAGCTATTTTTTGAAAGAAAAAAAGGAACACACAACAGGCAAAGAGAATACAAAAATGAACATGTTGTGGTCAAAGTAAAAGCATACGGAAAAGCATTTCAGTAAGGATGAAATGGATGAAATAGGCCCAGGGAGAAATTGCAGCTACTTCACTATTTAACCTGGTCCCAGACACTAATGAGAACTGGGAGGAACTGAGGGATATTTGAAAACAGATAAATACCAGGGCAGATCTCCAGATACGAGGACAGGACATGGTGATCTGGAATGACAGGGAAGCAGGTGTAATCTGTATTTCTGGTGGCGCTGTGGACAGACAATATGCCAGAAAGGAGTTGGGATGTGGAAACAGGATTTTGAATAGTTTTTAGGCCACTTTTAAAATAGGTTTTCAATGACTGTAACTTGCCTTCCATATTGGAACCTGATTACCCCATGTTATTAATCCAAATAGTTTTTATTTTCCAAAGTCCTACGCAAAATCAAAAAGAGAATATTGTTTATTTATGATAACCAATGTGATGAAACAATAGAAAAAAGATAGCTCCCTTCCAATTTTTGTGAGGTTCTATGCCAGCGTCCCCAGGAGGTGAGTAGGTGCCGGCAGCCTTTCAGATGTTTCTTTAGCTTTGAAAGTGATCTCACCAGGAAGTATTAGATGCCTTTGAAGGTGCATGATTAATTCCAGCCTTTATTGGAGCTGTTGGTTACATTTACTTACATGTAAGGGAAGCATAATAACGCAAGGAAAGCTGCCGATGAAGCAACACTTAATTGTAAAGCACAACACTGTCAAATGTGCCAACCTGTTATGCAAGACGTGAAGACTTTTATTTGGTCTGGTGTGTCCCGCCTTTGAACATGCAGCAACGTCTTCTCATAAAAGAGACGCACAGGTTTAAGGTGCAACCTGAAACACTTTACTGAGAACAAAGGCCTCTTCAGACGCTGGGCGGCGTCAACGGGGCTCGCGCAGAACCAGGCCGCAAAGGTGGCCTCCGTCTGACTGCCAGCTCTGCTCGGGGTCTGTCGCCGCCCTCCGCAGCTGCTCCGCCCACAACCAACCCACACCCCTGACACGGCGGCCGTCTGGGCCACAGCCGTGGTGGCTTCAGTACCTGGCCTATAGCTGTGGTTGCAGAGGCTGCGGATAGAGTTGCTGGCCTCCATTGATCTGGGGTGGGGTGGGTATTCTCTGGTTTCTAGTAACATTTTGCCAGAAGGGGACGCAGGTAGAAAACCTCCAGGTGTGTTTGGTCCTATCTTGCGCTTTCATCCCCTGAATATTCACCCCATTTTCAGATGATAGCGATTTATGGATCATCAAACTGCTTCTGTGAACAATTGGAGCCTTTTTACCTACAAAGCCATTCTCTAAATACACATGCAGGCTGAAGGACCATCCCAGCCTGAACCCATCTTGGTGGACTTCTCTTGTTCCCATTACTGGGATGTTGTCTTTCTAGTTAGACTTCAGGGAGCACTTGCATTTTGCTTTTGTCAAATACATTGGTTACTTAAAATGTAAATACATTGGTTTATTGTGATATATCTATCTTTACGATGTGGTATGGAACATAAAGCAAATGTTTCTAATTCACCACATTACACAAGCTTGGGAATTGATAGGGTGTCATGTTCAGACTGAATGAAAGCAACTGCCCCGTCCACTCACTCAGCATGTCAGCCTCCTCCCGTGTCCCTCAAGTTGTCCTGGAATTACTGAGTATCGTGTCCTTTTCATGTTACATGCGCCTGCGTCACATCACTTTTCTGTGAGGTAAATGTCTTCCTTTTCATAGCTATGTGTGACAAGCAGGTTGAGGGTCCCAGCAAGCTCAAGAGCAGGTGAGGAGATGTCCTGCACACGTCTGTCCCCCCTGGGCACCGCCTCCCTCATTGTTCACATCTCCCACCAGGTGGCACACCTATTCCAACCTGTAGATTTTCATGGCTACATCAACAGGGAACGGGGCGGAATCCTGGAAGGAGAACAGCCCATTTCACATTTGTTTGGCATGACCAGACATGTCTGAATCCAGTGACATTTTCGCCTGGACCCTGCTGCCTGTCTCCTGAGAAATTCTCCGTGGCCTCTAAAAACTTACAGCAGAAACATGCTGACATGAGCAACTTTCCCCAAAGAAACTGCTCATTTTCTACCTGAACTGCAGGTCAGCTTTCAAACCATAAAACCGAACAAGGGAAGCAAGAGAAAAAATAAATAGAAGAATTAAGAGCTGAAGGGACTGGGCCCTTCCATGACCTGTGAGGCTGAGGTGGGAACTGGGGTGAATCATGTCCGCACATGGCTAGATGCAGGGCTTTCGACCCCGAGATCCTAGCAGACCCCTGCCTGGGGTGTCACCTTGAGGGTGATGTTTTGAAATCTAAAGGTCAGCATGTTCCACACCCCTGGGATGAAATGGAAGAGTTCTTCAGATTATTATTTAATGCTTTAACCAAAAGGTGCTGTGGGGTGACCCACAGGTTAACTGTAATTACTCCTCTAGGTGATTTATGTCTTTGCTTTCTTTGTCTTTCATGATTTAAAATTTAACAATATGTGACCTAGCTTGACCTCTAAGGGATGTAAGTACACATAAAGCTTAGGGCATTTAAAACTTGCCTGATCAACACAAAACAGTGTGGGCCCTTTAGAGAACCTTCACTTAGAATGCGCAATACGTGGCCACTCAACCCAATTTCCCCAGGCAACAGTGCGCCATGCACTTTAGGTCTAAATGTTGGTCTTATTTGAAGGCTTTTAAAATTTTCCTTTGATCTGAACTGCCCAGAAGCTATTAAATTTTATTTGTGCCCAAACATAATTAGCGATGTTCCCAAATGTTATGGCTTTTAGAAACATATTGCAAAAGGTACGTTTATGTTCTTGGTTTGATTGTTAAAAAATTGGAAGTTGGAAACACAGAGGTATTTTTCTAAATTGCAATCACTAACAATAGTTCTGTTGGGAAAATTTTGCTTATACCTATTTTAATAGTAAGACATTTGAAAATACATTTCTTTTTGGTGAAAGAAGAGAAAGCTCCTGATTAAAAATATAAGCCTTAATTTTGAAGAAGGCACGTGAATGTTCAGTGAACCCCTGGTATTCAAGTGAATGGAGATGACATGATATAGGATCCAGCATTAATGTTAAAAGATAAAATTGGAGGGAGAATAATTTTCTGAAACATGGATACAAAAGTAAAAATTCTTACCACCTCTGGGAAGGGTTTGAGAGACATAATTGTCATCACATCTCATTACTGAACTCACATTGGTCACAGGAAATCTAATGATGAACATCAATATAAAACCCTTTAAGCAATGAAAAATGATCTCTTATTTTGAAAGGGCAGTTTTGTGCATTTATTATCCTATGTGTGTATAGAATAAAAATTCAGTCTATCTCACTAATTTTCCCAGTTTGAATACAATGCATATATTTACATATTCAGCCGACATCATTGCTGGTCTCCAAACTTCGGAGGAGGAGAGTGAAGCCGTGGGTCTTTCTATGGCTCTAGCAATAAACTTGGAGACTTCGAGGCACAATACTGATGTGTGTATGTAGTTTTGTTTCTTCCCAGCATCTTGCTCTGGGCTCTAGAAACCATGTGGCTTCTGCTGTCCAATCAGTTGCCCGCGGCACCGTGACCCCTGCCACCCCATAGGTCAGAAGCTGGTGGGGCCTCCCCAGTTTTTCCTCTGAAGTCCACACCCAGTAACATTTCCAAAAACGCACCTGTTTTGTACTTCCTCCTGATAGATATCCATCACTTTACCCATTTTTTCACGTCTGCAATCACCATCTGTCTCTGGAACCACAATCATCCTCGTCACCTGTACTTACCCAGTTCCCGGGACTTGAAGCCCCCTCCCTTTAATTCCTTCGTTCAAATGGCTGCTTCTGCGTGTTCTGGGCATCATGCAGCACCGCCAGCAAAGTGACGCAGCTGGCAAGTGCTGGTATGAAGACAAGAGAAGATAATTCGGTTAGAAATCCATTTGCAGGAGAGGATGGGTCACAAAGGTGGTCCCCGCCAGCTAAGAAGCTCAGTGAATGTTCAGGAAAATCCTATGTGCAGTTACCTAAATAACCCACCGGGGCCCCCAAGCAGCTGCCTTTGCCCCCTCCCTTCCCGCCTGGGAAGATGCACCCCCACTTGGCATAACGAGGCCCCTCAGCTTTAAAGTCAGCCCAATTCATCCCTGCTGGGCTGCCCCTCTCCCCACAGGCCCCTGATGGTCACCCAAGAGGCCACACCCTGCCTGCACCCTCATCACACTGGTCACATGTGGGTGCCTGAGTGTGTGTGAGTTCACGCTCAGAGACCCGGGTGTTGACTCATGGAGCCAGCCCCCAGCTCAGTGCCCACCTGACCCACAGGAAGAACCTCCTGAAACCTGAACTGAATACATCTAGAGTAGCCTGAATCTCTGCTCTGGCATTCCTGTCCACCTAGCACTCCAACCCTGAGTCCTGAAACTAATTCTTAATTTCTCCTCTCTGTTCATTAATCGCCTAATTATCCTTAATTCCCCCACTCAAATCTTCCTCAAAGATCTCATCTTCTTCATCACTAGTCTGCTCTATTTAGTCTTTTCATCTTACCCTCAAAATAGCTTCTATTGGGTTTCATCTAACTCAGCCTTTACTCCATTCACATCGAGATGCCGCAACCTTCATGCACGTCTTACGGGTTAGGGACCCCAAAACTGGAGTCAGACTTAGGGGGCAATACCAGCTCGACTGTTAATTGACTCCACAAGTTAGGGCAACTTATTTTACCTCATTGATTCTCGTTTCTGTTCTTTGCAAAGTGAAGATGAGTTTATCGGTTTTCCTGCAATGTGAGGAGGATTTAATGAACTAAAGTTGGGAAAGCACAAAAGAATGACCAGACACAGTAACAAATAGACATTAACTATTACTATGACCTTTACACTTTTATCTCCCTATAATAACATTTTTACTCTATTTTTATTTCATAAAAACCCTTCCTCATCCTTTAGGAATATAAAAACTAATCTTATATGGCAGTTCAGGAAGAAAAAAGCCAGTCTGGGCTCCCTATATTCTTTCCACATGCTCTTTCTCCCCAGCTCCCTCGTGAGCTGCCCCACTGACATCGGTATTTACTCAGACTAACGTACCTACACCGACAGTCCCTACCCACTCATTCAGTGAGACGTGTTAGTTCGTTATCTCACTCGCGGCTGGATGACTAGATGGTTATTAAATTTGATAGCTTCCCATTATAAGTTGTGTTTATTTTATGCCGCATGTTTTTACGGTAAAATTATAGCCAAAATAATTTGCAAAGTATTTTTAAACAGTTCACATGGAACACCAGATTGCTCCCTAGGCAGACCGTCAATGCACAGCACAAGGACAATCAATCACTTGAACCTCATCCCAATAGTCATTTGTACCAGATGAAAGGGCCCAAGCTCAGCCTTTCTCCACCGGGTCACCCCAAGGCTCTGTGCAGAGATCCCAGGGGAGTCAAGAAGTAAAAGAGAAACTAGAAAGCCATTGTTACAACCTTATGGTACATAACATGTAAGAGTAGAATAGTTTAATAGCACTACCTGTGTACAGGAGAGAGAGGGAGGGTTTGTGTGTATACTTCTGGTTTGCTCACCTGGAGAGCCCTGATGGATACACCCGTCAAGGGGTCCGGCTAGCGTTCTATAGATCAGTGATTTTCCACTGACACACTGGAAGAATTTGTACAACATGCAACACCTGACTGTTGGGTCAGAGGCACTGACCTCTTTTCCCTCAGGCTGTCAGACAAGAAAAAAAAAAAAAAAAAGACAACAGCCAGCACAACAATAGCTGTCCAATGTGAATAAATCAAATTATACCTATTTTTAAAAATCAGGGTGGCAAAAGATTCATTTTTTTGGTGTGCCACAGGATTTTAGCAATTAGTTCATGTGTGCTCTGGGATGAAAACGGTTGAAAATTGCTGCTCTCGGTAATGAGAATTCCCCTAAACCACATCCATGACCTCCTGAAGATTGTGACATGGGATGTGGTGAGAACCATGGGTTTATTCTTGGCTTTGAGAGGAGCTACGGCCCCGAGCCCCCGGCCACCTCTGCAGCTTCGGAAGAGGTGCTGGCAACTCAATGGTTTAAGTCCCTATTTGTGTTTTGGCCGCAGAGATGAGGACTTTGGAAGACAAGGTGAGGATAACATCTTGGCTTCTGTCTGGTCATGAAGGGTATTTGTCCTCAGCGATCAATTCAACCCCTACCAACTAACAAGATATTAACATTTTATCATCGTTAAGTGAATACCACCTTTGCCCTGGCATTGGGAACCTTGTTGACATTTGTAGACCAGGGTCTTTAAAGATAGATATTTCCTCCCCCCAAATGATTTCACTCTAATTTGTTCAGCATTTCACTGTAGAATAAATGGCAACTTTGATAGCTTACAACTCACATTGCCATCCTTCCGGCTGCTGGATCCCCAGCTTGGACCTATCCCACCACAGAGTTTGTGGGGGAAAACAGTGACCCCGAGAGGTGCCCTCCCACCTGGGATCAAGGGAGATTCTCCCTGAATCCCAGAGGGCCCTTCCACAGCCATGTCACAGTTACCTTCCCAGCACCAGCATGCAGGGTTATAGAAGTTTCCATCCTGACATTTAAAACTAAAACAGCAAATGTAGAGCTAGAGTTTAGCTGCAGCTTTGGATGCTGGTGAAAAACTAAGTCTACAGCAATGGAAACAAATCAGCCCAAGCAAACCTGCAGAAACGCAGATTTGCAATATGTACATAGAGAAATACTGTTATTTATTTTTAGCTTTTTCTCTCATATTTTTGGTGCATTAAATATTCAGCATCTGGGCCAAGAACATCTGTATTTATGATAAAAGACACACGAAGAAATAGCAACCTTATTTCAATAAAGATTTAACAGCAAATAACTCCACCGGGAGGATGGCGTCTTATACATCCTGTTTGACCTGGTAGATTGTACACACCCTTCAATTGAGAAAGTCAGTTTTACCTCCAGCTCACTTGTGGGCACACTTGTGCCGCGGCTTTTTAACATTGGCTTGACCCTGACCCCAACATTCAGTTTATGCCTTTTACCCTGACTGTGTGAGGAGTGATTTTCTCTTTGTATTTTTACATTGTATCTACTTATTGTTGCAAAAAGCAGTGATTTCTGAGGATTATGCTTCTTTTGTGCTGAATGGATCTTCTAAATGGGCCGTCGTTTCTTATTTTTAGTAACACTGGGTGTCGTTCCCATAGATACCGGATTATCAGGGCTGGTAGACACAGCTGTTTTTCACAGGTGTAAAACGAGGTAGCTGATACAATCATCTTTTAACTCTGAGCAGAAACACATCCTCTTGTTCCTTGTCGACACACCAGTAAGTAAATAGTCTATGGTGACTTCAGTTGTGATTTAGCTGGGGTGTTAATCTGCTCAACTTTCCTGCAAAGACTAACTCAGAGCAAATGTCCCACAGCCACCAGCCACATGGCTTGTATTTTGCATTCAGCATCCCTGCGCCTCCCTCCCTGCACCTGTAAAATAAGGGGTCAACCAATGTATTTTCCAATCTATGAGCCTGCTTTTGCCGTTACTACTAAGCAGGGTTTCTTTAGGAAATAAAGTCAAATACCTTTAAAATGTCTCTTTGGCTTAGACACCTGGCTAAGAATTCTTATTACTACTACAGATTATTATAGAATATATATGTTTTATAATTTTTTTTATTTTATCATAAAACACTTCTTAAATGTTGATGATCTGTCTCTATTAGGTAACCTATAAAATTGTTAAGGAAAATGCTACAATTTTCAAGTCAAAAACATGCCTCTAGCTTTATGAAAAGTACAAAGCCATAGAAAAATGCCATCCTTCAGGGTTTGCCGAAGAATCTAGTGGGCATTTAAATTCATGATTTGCCTGTGACCCCAAAGGTCGCTGGTTTGATTCCCAGCCAGGGCACATAACCAGGCTGCAAGCCAGGTCTCCAGCCAGGTCTGTAGCTGGAGGCAGGTGAAAGGCAACCATACATGGGTGTCTCTCTCCCTCTCTGCCTCTCTTTCTTCCCCTCTCTTTAAAAATAATAAATAAAATATTAAAAAAATAAAAAATTAAAAATAAATTCATGATTTGCAATAACTTGGATTAACAAACTTTGATTTTCAAGACATTTTTTTTCCCTTTGTGAATTGACACTTATTGCTAAAAATAAAGCAGGTCAACAGATGCTCAGTCTCACGAGCTCTCCCTGAATCTGCTTTTGGTCCCTAGGTTTCATCACTGTGACCCACATTTCTCTCCCCTCTAACATGTCAATTAAACCCATCCCTGACTGAACCAGGTTAAAAGGAAATCCTCTCCAACGTGTTTGACTCCTTAAATTCTTCCCCTGGCATGTTAGAGCTCTAAATTAAGGGGGAATGTTAGACAGGACACAGAAGCAACTCAAATATTCTTTGGCAGGATAGACAGAAACCACAAGTGTCGAAAACAGCTCCCCTATCTTTGTAACTATTGAATATGTGCCTGCCTTTGAATAAATACACATGAATGTTTATATCTGATTTGGAATAATATGAGGAACATCCCTGACAAGCAATTTACCTGCAAAGTGTGTATTAATCTTCATCAGTACCAATATTAGGAAGAATATAGTCGATCTTAAGTGGCTGAAAGGTTGTTGAGAATCCAACCTGAAAGCAGGAACAAAAGAGAGAAGAAGGAGTGTGTTTCCTCCATGAGTTGATCAAGCACTAAAGGCAAAGGCTTCAGCTTATGTATCAGCCAGTGTCACTGGAATTATGAAGACATGATTTTAAATGCATCTCTTCTTGGGGTCCACGAAGGATGGGGATTTATCCTCTGGAAATCAACGTGGGGAGAGCAGAGAAAATAGAAGAACCTTTGCTGAATTGCTTTCCCTCTTTCCTACAACTGTCGGGAAACTGTCTCAGAGGGAGGGGTGAGCTGGTTTCTCATAAGTCCCTGCTTGCTCACCGGGAATTAAGCACAAAATTCATCTTCCATCTGCTGTTGAAAACCCAGCTTCTGGGAAGTGTCATAAGCCCGTGTTTTGACAAGCAGCGCTCTTACAGCAAAGTGCCCTGACAAGGGCTCGCCATTTGTGCTCATTTCTAAACCCAAGAAAAGCCTTGTGTCTCTGTTAGTCCTTGTTTGGTGCAGCTCTGCCTTAAACCACGTCACTGAAGTAGGGTTGAAAGACAAAAAGCCACCTGTGTGTAAGGGAGGCCGCTCGAGGAGCGTGGGGGTCGGTGCACGGTCCTGAGGCAACTACCACGCCTGGGCCGCGACCATGCTCATCACCCCAGAGGCTTCCCTGTCCTCCTGGAGGTGACAACACTGGACAGGATCCACCCTGTTGGCAGATTTGAAAGAACCAGGGCAGCATTGTTAACTACAGCACAAGGCAGCACAGACCTCCCTCTAGGGTTTAGTTCTGTCCCATAGCCGACACTCTGCGCCCCTGACGGACACCTCATCCCCTCCATCGCACCACCGCTCCCCACGGCTGCACGAGCGCGAATCTGTCAGGTTCCTCATGTAGGTGGATCATGGCTACTTGTTCTTCTGTATCTGTTTGATGAGCATAAAGTCCTCCAGGTTCAACCACATTGTCGCAAACGGTGAGATTTCCTTCTTTTTAAAGGCTAACATTCATTTTTTGTACATGCCGCCTTTTCTTCATCCATTCGCAGTTGATGGGCATGTGGGTTACTCTGTCGGCTTGGGTTGGTGCTCGGTAACGTGGGGAGCAGGGGCGAGCGTCCCCACCTGGAGCAGAAGGTAGAGAACTGGTCTGCACCCCCGCCAACAGTGCACCGGCTCCCCCTTCTCCGTCCTTGCCAACGCGGATTTACTGATGAAAGTCATTCTGACCAGTGGGAGGTCATACCTCATTGATTGCTCCTCAACTACCTTTCAGTTCAAAGTGTGCAAGGTCATCTTATAAACTGCACACCCCTATGTTCATAGCAGCGCTATTTACAATAGCCAAGTGCTGGAAACAGCCTAAGCGCCCATCAGCGGATGATTGGATCAAAACACTGTGGTCCATTTACACAACGGAATACTACACAGCAGAAAGAAAGAAGGAACTCCTGCCTTTTGTGACAGCATGGGTAGAACCGGAGAGTATCGTGCTTAGTGAAATAAGCCAGGCCGCAAAAGTATTATGTTCTCACTTAACACAGGAAACTAACAAAACCAACAGATGAGCAGAACGGAAGAAGAGACACGGAAAAAAAAAAAAAAAGGATCAGAATGATGGTGACTTGGGGGGAGGGAGAGAACGAGGGAAATTGGGGGAGGGGTTCAGTCGAGGAGCTGGTGTGAAGGGCCCACAGACATGGACAGCGAGGTGGGGATTGACTGCAGGAGGGGGACAGGGAGAACAATGTGGGGAAAATGAAACAATTGTAATACAACAATAATAAACAAAAGTTAAAAAATGTTTCCAGGAATCTAAGATTTCTTCTGTGGACATCTATCGACCACCAGTTTAATAATAATTTTGCTTCACTTTACTGGGAGGGAGAGGGAGAGAGAACCAGGCTCTGAAGTGAAATGCGGGTCTAGTATGGGTCAGGGTTTCACGGATTGAAAGCCTCTGTTCTCCAAGGCCTGTCCCTGTCACCCCAATGCTGATGGCACGGGAAGCGTCATGCTGGGGTGCTATGGGCATTCTGCCAAGAGAGCTGTTCTGGGGACAGTTCCAGGCTCACAACATGCAGGAGAAATGATGAAATTTCTCTGCCAAGTGCATTTTAACCTTCAGCACAGGGAAGCACGTTCTTCTTGAGCAACACTGTTTAGAATACACGTAAATATGCACGGGGTGTCCGTCTTCCTCCTGCTTTGTCTTAAACTCCCACATTAAGTTGTTTGAGAGTAAGAACTGTCTTTTCATCTTTGTAAATCCAAGGCTGCCATCATCACACAACTGGCATTAAGCAAATGTTATGAACTCTCCACCCAAGAGACACCCCCAGGTCTTAGGACAAGGAAATAAAAGGGGTAAAATAGCCCTGGCTAGTGGTTCAGTGGATAAGGTGCCAGCCTGCTGACCCCAAAGGTCACTGGTTCGATTCCCAGTCAGGGCACATAACCAGGTTGCAAGTCAGGTCTCCAGCCAGGTCCTCAGCTGGAGGCAGGTGAAAGGCAACCATACATGGATGTCTCTCTCCCTCTCCCTCCCTCCCTGCCCTTCTCTCTAAAAAATAATGAGTAAGAAAAAGGGGGTGGTGGTAAAGTAACAGTGCAAAAGACCTAACATTGGTCAGCTGCCTTTTCTTGGATTGCATTTTTAGAAAATGTATAATGCCTCCTTTAATCCCTAGACTAATCCTGCCAAATACATGATTTAATCCAATTATAAAAATGAAGTTGGGGCTAGGAGGAAAGCCACCAAAGATCACTAGCTCATATGACAGAAAAGTCACCCATAAAAGTACGTTTATAACAAAAAAAAAAAGTTAGGTAGATTTCTCCATACTAATGTGTGGTGACTGAGAGTTGAAATCTTCAGCCATCCTTCCTCAAGAACCCAACTCAGTGGATATGCAGAATCTCACCTCTCAATAAAAAGTCTTCTTTTTCTTCCTTCCTTCCTTCCTTTCCTTTCCTTTCTATTCCGTTCCTTTTCTTTCTTTTGTTTTTGTCCTATCAATTTAAGAAAACATTAAAAAAAAATTTCTATTTTTACTGGAGCTCATGACAAGTTTTATTCTTTATTTTTAAAAATTTTTAAAGATTTTATTTATTATTTCCAGAGAGAGAGGGAGGGAGAGGGACAGAGAGGGAGAGAGACATCTATGTATGGTTGCCTTTCACCTGCCTCCAGCTGGGGACCTGGCTGGAGACCTGGCTTGCAACCTGGTTATGTGCCCTGGCTGGGGATTGAACCAGCGACCTTGGGTTCACAAGATGGGCCTTATCCGCTGTGCCACCAGCCAAGGCTAATATATCAAATGTAAAATGCTCTCACCTGTAAAATGGTTTTATATGTCTTTGGGCCCTCTGTATGTCCTCAGAGACATGTCTGTTCAGGTCCTTTGCCCATTTTCTAACTGGTGTTGAGTCATATGAGTTCTTTATATATTTTGGAGGTCAAACCCTTGCCTGAGGGGTTATTGGCAAACATATTCTACCATATGGTTGGTTCCTTTTTCATTTTGATGATGGTTTCTTAAGCCAAACAGAAACTTAAGTTTGATGCAGTCCCATTTGTTTATTCTTTCCTTTATTTCCCTTGGTCTCACATGACAGAGGAATCTAACGAACAAAATAAACTAATGAACAAAATAGAACCAGAGGCATGGAAACAAAGAACAGACTGACAGTGTGCAGAGGGGAGGGAGGGTAATGGTGGAAAGAAGGGGAAGGGACTAGTCAGAGAACATGTGTGGATGACCCACGGTTATGGACAACTGTGGGAACCGGCTGCGGGATGGGATGGGTAGAGGAGGGCACAGGAGGGAGGGGGGGACTGGGACAACTGTAATAAAATAACAATAAAAATGATAAAAATAATAAAACGGTTGTATATGCATCATCTTTAAAATATAAATAACCGATAGTTACACACACACGTTGAAGTGTAGGGTATCTTTGGGATTGAAGAGAACAACAAATGAACTAAATGAATTCTAATTCCTTATCATAGAATTTGTTCAAAATTGGCAGATTTCCTGATTTTTAAGGGACTAGAATAAATCTGCAATCAATAGACCACAGCTTCACAGCAGTCTGGGGCTGTGAGCCTGAGTAATTTAGAATTTATCATTACAGACTTTCATTACTTTTTCAATATGCAGCAAAATTATTCAGAGCATGACATAGAAAAGAGTAAAATGAAAAAGCCCCATATCCTTAATTTTCTGGCTGGTTCTTCATGTGCAGAACCAGCAGCCTGGCTTATTTCACTGGGGTTTCCCTATATAATTATGTAAAGCCCAGTCCCTTAAGTCAAGTCTTGGTAGTTGTAAGTCTGATGAACATGGGTGGCGGGTGGGCTCATGAGGAAGCTGGGGTCTCACACAGAACCCCTGCTCTTCCCAAAGGTCCTGCGTGCAGCCCACGGCGACCTGGCGCAGCCTGGCCTGACCCCGAGCCCCTCATACCTCCGTGCTTCAGTGGGCGCTGCGCCTACTCACATACAGACTCAAGAGTCTTCATCATGCGTGCTGCTGCGTCCGCCAGAACGTTGTTTGACGTCCATTGTCCTTGTTGCTGGGATTCATGACGTAAACTTGTAGACATGCAATTTGGAGCCCTTATTTATTTATTCATTCATTCATTTTTACTCCTTGCACAGGTGATAAGTTTTTAAAAAGTTTAAAAAGGGAACCGAGGTTTTTAAAAATTAATTTATTGTTGCTCTATTACAATTGTCTCATTTTACCCCCTTTGATGTCCCCTGCCACACCCAACTCACCCCCTCTCCCACAGTCAGTCCCACATGTTGTCCATGCCCATGGGTCATTTATACTCGTTCCTTGACTAGGTGCTACCTCTTCTTTCCCCGCTCCCCCCTTCTCCCCTTTCCTCCTCCCCTTTGTACTGAAAACCTCTTCCTTGTTTCCATGCCTTTGGTTCTATTTTGCTTGTTTGTTTTGTTCATTAGTGTCCTGTCTTAGGTGAGATCATATGGTATTTGTCTTTCGCAGCCTGGCTTATTTCACTAAGCATAATACTGAGTTTTCAATAGACCACCAAGTAGCTGTATGATCTTGGGCAAATGAACTTCTCTGTACTTTAGATGTCTTCTTTAAATTAAAAAGAAAAGAAAAAGAAAAAAAAAAAGCAGAACAAAAACCAACTGAATCAACACCCAACCCAACTCTATGTTGTTTTATGGATTATAAGAGTATATGTCCCTATAACATGCATTGTTAAAAATGAAAGCTCACGAAATCTGACTACTGGTTTTTAAAATAATATAAAAGTGAATAGAGTAATGATTTCAATTTTCATAAGCCATTTCTCCCCTTCAGGAGGATTCCATCCCCAGCAGGATTTCCGCCCACCAGGAAGCGCAATGTGTATTAGACATAATGAGCTATAGGACAGCAACATCAAAGAGTAATAAATAGGCTTTTTGTTGATTAGGACAATGTCTGAGGGATAGAAGGTATCAAGTTAGCTTTCTATGTTTAATAAATAATTTATATCTAAATGGCTGTGCTCTGAACAGAAGGATGAGTCAATTGCAAACATTTTATAAATGATACACTGAGAGCAACCATTCCTGTCTTGAGGATTTCTTTCAGGTAAGTTGGCAAGAGTTTGAAAATAGACTATAGCTCACAAACTACAAAATGTTTCTAAAACCTTTCTAGCCAAAAGGATTCCAACTGATAAATTATTCAAAAAAAGGAAAAAAGAAAAGTGAATTGCAAATACTATGGCAAATGACATGTTGACTAAAACAAATCAAAGGTCTTATTTAAAAATCTGCCCCTAAAAGGCATATTAAATTTAGCTGAAAGAATACATTCTACAATTAGTATTCAGAAATTTCCATGGATCTGTAGTTTCTTGTGTAATATGATTCAAGTTTATGAGCTTAATACCCACAGCCAAATAAACTTTCTAGTTCAAGCTCAAGCCCTTTTTCCATCAGAAGCCGAGGAAAACCTCACCCCCACCCTGCTCCCTTCCTCAAACTCATGCTCTGCACATGTTCCTACCCGATCTCCTCCCCTGCCCAAATGTATTCTTTGCAAGATCCTCATGTGAGCTCCACGTGTTCTGGAAAAAGTTCTCCAACTTTCATTTCTTTTTTCATGAGATTGTATCCGTCTCACTGGAGTCCTAGTTAGTGTACAACGCTGTTGGAAGCTGAGTGCCGGTTCTGTTATGTTATGATGTGCTCTTGCAACCTCCAGAACCTGGCGTGAACCCTGGGGGCAGGGGCAAGTCAACACGTGTTTAAGTGAACTCGTTTTCTTGTATTTGAAAGATAAATCTCTTTAAGTAGATGTTTGTTATCAGAAATATTTGGTAGACATGGCTGAAGAAGGTCATAGTCAATAAAGTCTGTTACGATCAATTGAATTTAGATGTTGAGATACTCAGAGAGTCAGCTGCAAAGCTTCAAAATGAAAAAAATAAATGTAGCTTTTGGTCAACTCCACCACTGCCCCTGGGTGCTAAAGCAGTTCACGTTTGTGGGTGCCGCATACAGAATGCATCAGACACATTACAGGAAGCTCTCAGAATGCCCCAAATAAATTAAAGCAAGCCCATAAACCAGCAGCCAGTCTCACTTGGCCTTGCTTCAGACAGAGGCGGAACATAGCCTGTCTTCCTGCTCCTTCTTTGCTCTAGGATCTGAGCACATCGGGCCACTCAGAAATTCTGAAACTGAGAAGCTTGTCACAGAAATGCCACCATTTCCCCTCTCCCTATAGCTGATGGGTCCTTCTCATTGTAAACACAATGACAAGATTGTAATTGTAAACACAGGGTTATGATCATAAACACAGTAATTATAATGGCAAAGGAAATCACCACTACTATCCTCACGTGCACCAGTGGATTGCATTTGCCATGTCAGGAGCTCAGCATGAGCTCCGATTGATGAGTATAGATGTAATTATTGGCAGCCACCTTTCCTAAGCCTCATTCATACCTGCAGTGGTGTAACATTGTAACGTTGAATTTTATTGTCCTATCACCCAAGTAAGGGACAGGCCCGGTGTCCCCAAGCAGCTCATACCCAGGACACTCCTATAAATTAATAGTTCTAAGCAAGGAATCATCTTGTCCCTGGAGAACGTTTGGCAATGCTTGGGGATGGGGACATATCACTTTGTCGCAACTGGTGGTAGTGCTGCCAGCATCCAGGGGGAAGCGGCCAGGGCGCTGCTGAGGGGCCGCAGGGCCCACACAGCACAGCAGGTGGCGACAAGGGAAGAGGGGCACTTGCTTATGGGGACAGGACCCCTGGCGGAAGGACAGTGAATGACAAGGAAGGGCGTGACCATGAACGGGGGTGCGAGACAGAAGCTAAAGAAGGAGGGAACCGTGTTGCCCAGACGACTGGAGGGGACCCTCCGAAGAATCTCAAGTCTTGCTTGATTCAGGGGCGGGGTCTGGATGCTCACGCTGGGACTTATTTGATGTAAGTGAAATAAAGCATGTCGATCTAATTCCTGAGAATGCCATGGCTTCATGGAATTTCACCACATAGTGCTACTGTGGCGTATCTAGTCAGAATACACGTCACCTGCGTGGAAGGCCCGAGGCTGGCGGAGTTCGGAGGGTAGGGAGCTGGGTGCCGAGGCTGGCGGGCGGCCCTGCTCCTGCCCGACGGCTGAGCTGGGCTGGGATACTGAGGAAAGCCCGTCTGTGACGCGCAGAATTCCTTTAATGAGTGGCTTACCAAAGCTTTCTTGGAATTACCCTGAAGGACATTGTTCTAACCCAATTTTCTTCCATTCCCTTCCCCCCCCCCCTTCTCTGCCTGCCTGCCTGCCTGCCTTCCTTCCTTCCTTCCTTCCTTCTCTCTCTCCCCGCTTCCCTGAGTTCTGACCTGCTTCCTGGTCTGAGAGCTCCCCGACGAGTTCGCCAGCTGCGCCCCATTTCCCCTGGCAGGTGTTTTCCCCAATAAATCCCCTTCGTGGGGAACCCAGTCAGGCAGCTCTTTCTCGGAGGACCTCCGCTAACAAATAGATCAGCAAGACAGATTCACTTGCTGCGGGAAGTGGTCACTTACCCTTCCTGTTGCCAATAACGGTTCGGAGTGTCTTCCTCCTGCGGCTTTGGAGCCGCTGCGTCCCCACGGACCCCGTCGACCCGTCCCCGCTGTGCCCTCGCCCGTGCCCCTCGTGAGTGGGAGCGCTGGCTGCGCGCGGCCCTGTGAGCTCAGGGCCGAGTGTCCTTAGCACCTGCGGCTCTGCCACCTGAACTCCAGGCACATTTCCCCAGGAATGCCTACCTGAGAACAGGATGTCTGAGGCACTTCGTAAGAGATGCCACCTACTTACATTTCCCTCCAGATTGTGTTTTCTATCCAGCAAAACAGTAATAAACCACGAACCCAAGACAACAAAGACACGCGCTCGTGGGGAAGGCGCAGCAGCCATTCACCAGGCGCACAAAGACACGGGCCGCCGTAATTCACCTCGGAGACGTGCGTTTATTTCGGATACCACATTTATTGGAAGTACAGTTACGGGAACGCTTTCCAGGACAGAAAGAGGAGCGGAGCCTCGGGAAGGAAGAAGCGGGCGTGGATCGGAGCACGGGCGCAGGCACCAGCGTTGGCTCCCTCTCCTGCGTTGCGCTGGGAGCGGGTCGCAGACGGTGGCTCTGCCCGCGCTGCGCCGTCCTCAGGCTTCCGAGAGCAGCGGTGGCGGGCGGGACGCGGGGGGAGCGGAGTTGCGCAACGGGGCTCGCGGGCTGCAGACGCCCCGGCCGGGCCGCTCAGTAGGTCGTCGGCCCAAAGCAGCGAGAGCCGAAGGCGGGCTGCCCGCCGGGCGCTTGGTAGCTCCTGGCGGAAAAGCAGGTCGGGCGGAAGCAGCTGGGGCCCCAGCCCGGGGCCGGGACGACGGAGCCCGCAGAGCCGGAGGGCCCGGTGTAGCTCGACTCGCAGGGGCTGCAGAAGCCCGCGGTCTCGGGGTGGAAGCAGCTGCCGGGCTCCCAGCACGTGTCCTGGCAGCTGCTGTGGAGCGACTGGCCGCGGTGGAAGGTGCCCGGGGCGCGGGCGGCACTCAGGCTGCCCGGGAGGAGCGCCCCGCGGGAGCAGCCCGGGCAGCGCAGTGCGGCCCCCAGGGAGCTGGAGCGCAAGTGTCGGGAGCGCAGGCCGTGGGACATGCTGGCGGCTGAGTCTCAGAGAGGAGCCAGGGCTGTGGATGTGGCCTCCGCGACCGGCCCTTTATACTCTGGCCAGGCTGGAGCGCATGGGCCCTATGGGGAGAAGGCTTCAGGAGGCTCCGGGCAAAATGAAAGACAGGAACCTTCAAAGACCTTTTTTACAACTTCTAATGAAAGAATTTCATTGGTTTTTCAAAGCCATGATGCAGGCAGCCCAAGTGTCCTTTCTCCTTCATCTCGCTTGGGTGGGTGGATTCGTCCTCCCATAATTGTACCTATAATGTTGGTGTTTCATTCATCCTGTCTTTGAATGTGTTGCTTCGAATGGATGATGTAGTGATCACTTTTTGTTTAAAGCTCTAAACGTACTTTTTAGTGGGGAGGGAGCATTTATTTTGTTCACTTAAGGGGTACAATCAAGAACAGAAGAAACAGTCCTCAGTGTCTATTTCATCTCCCAAATCTGTGGACCTGACAGAAAAATAACCCAATAACAACCTTTATTGGTAAAAATACTAAATGAATGTTTAACACATTTGGATTTTAGGTTTCTTTTTCTTTAAAGATTTTATTTCATTATTTTTAGAAATAGGGGAAGGGAGAGAGGCAGAGAGGGAGAGAGACATTAATGTATGGTTGCTTTTCACCTGCCTCCAGCCACAGACATGACTGGAGACCTGGCTTGCAACCTGCTTATGTGCCCTGGCTAGGGAATCGAACCTGCGACCTTTGGGTTCGCAGGCCAGCACCTTGTCCACTGTGCTACTAGCCAGGGCCGGATTTTAGTTTTCTTATGGCAGAAGTACTCCTGGCACTTTTGGGGACACGGAGTTATTATCTATTTCATTTTGGGCAATCACAGTTTACATTTAATATTTTATATCGGTTTCAGGCGTACACTATGATGGTCGCATAATCATATACTTTACCAAGAGTCCCCCTGATGTTTCCAGGACCCACCTGACACTGTGCACAGGTATTACAATATCATTGGCCATATCCCCCATGCTGGACTTCACATCCTTGTGACTCTTCTGTAACCACCAAACTTTGCATCTTATTCCCTTTGCCTCTTTCACCCAGCCCCCCAAACCTCCTCGTCTCTGGCCACTATCAGCCTGTTTTCTGTGTCTATGAATCTGTTTCTGTTCTTCTTATTCATCGATTTTGTTCTTTAGAGTCCACACACAAGTGAAATTTGTCTTTTTCAGACTGATTTATCTCACTCAGCATATTACCCTCTTAGGTATGGCCATGCTGTCACAAGTGGTAAGATTTCCTTCTTTTTTATAGCAAGCAATATTCCACTGGACATATGTACCACAGTTTTCTTATTCACTCATTTGTTGAACACACGGGCTGCTTCCATGTCTTCATTATTGTAAATATTTTGCGATGAACGTAGCGGTGCGTGTATCTTTTCAATTTAATGATTTAGATGTCTTCAGGTACATACCTAGAAGTGGAACTGCTCAGTCATAAGATAGTTCTGTTTTTAATTTTGACTTGAGACTAAAAGGTCTAATATTTTCAGGAGGGCTTTGGAAAGCACATCATGAAAATGCTTAAACGAAGGCATCCTTGCTCTGAAGTTGACTTCCTTCTTGATAGGGGCCGTCAATAAACTGAATTATCAAAAATTCTCCATTCCCATACATGTTAAGTAATGTTTTGGTCATGTTGTTGCTATTGAGAACAAATTACTACTGCACATGAAAAATAGGCCTTTATTCCCTTAATTTTCTCACAGAGTGGGATTTTTACTGCAGAAGGTAAAGAAAATTTAAAAATTAGAAAGTACCTTCCCCATGTAGACTTCACAGAAAAGTCAAGTATTTGAAGAATTTATGGCTACAAATGACCATCATAAGCTGAAATGGGGCAGGTGTCAGAATGAATGCTAACTCGAGGTGGAGAACCAGAGCCTTTGGGTCCCTGGGTGGGATCCATGAATCAAGATCTGTACACTCTGCCCAGGGGACCAGGATTCCAGGGGAGACTTAGCTACAAATATATAAGGTGCAAATTCTGTAGATAATGAGATTTCACCTTGAGGCATCTGGGAGATCGGATCAAGGCGAGGCTGTAATGGGGTTCCAATCTGAAGAAGGTTGTAAATGCTCTTCCAAATTGTCCATCTCATGGTTTGAACATCTTTGAATAAACACATCCATCTTCCTTCTGTTTGGTTTATTAGTTAACATAGCTTGTCCTCTGTTTATAAAATAACTCTTATCTATTAGGCTTCCTTATTATGAATAGCAAAAAGCATTTGAGTAGGTTCCAAACCCTCCTGTTTCACTTGTCAATAAAATAGTGAACATTAAAACATCCATATAAATATTGAAGTCACCCATATTGAATTTGTTTGCTTGCTTCAATGCCATTCTGTCTTATATAAGCTATTTCTGTGGAAGAATATAATGAGATCTGGTATTAAGTGATATTGAACATTCTTTTCTCAGCTAAATGGAAGTTTTTTACCCAAACTCTTCTGTTGAGAAGCACAAGGGAGATGGTTTTATGTGACATGAATTCATCAAAGAACACGGAGCCACAACCAGGGATGCCTTCTGCATCTGCCCTCCCCTCTAGGTACCAGTCTGCATTAGCACAGGCCTGGAGAGCAGGTCAGCCAGCAGGAAAAAGAAGGGCCACTGTTTTAAAAATGTTGTCATGCTTGTCAGAAACACCTGAAAACAATTTAATTCCAAGTGAGGTCTATGGCTTTATAAAGCAGAGAAAGACTCTCCCTGAGAGGCTCCTTTGGTCTCATACTTCAAGGCCATTACCTTACAAACTTGCTTTAGGAGAACATTTTCCAGACGCTGGGCGTTCTTTCAGTGGTAAACACGGCATCTATCAGGGATGAAAGTAACAAGCATTTTTGTCATTTGTTTGATGCTTCCTTCAGCACCGTAGAGGAACCACTTCTAACACTCTAACATGGCCTGAAGCAATTTATCATGTTTACGTTGTGCTGCGGTGAACACCAGCCAGGAGCTCAGGGGGACGACGGTAGTTGGCAGGCACCTCTGAGCAGGACCCTGGGAAGGGAGAGGGCCCCAGCTAGCGTTGCACCGCAGCCACTCCGGCTGAGACTGGATGGGATACGTCCTCCCGGGTCACCTGCTGCTTGCTGAGGATGCCACCCCTAAAGGAGCCCCATGGCTTCCTGGCCACAGTCACTGTGTTCTGCTGTTTGAGAGCTGTGACTGCCTCCAGGTCACTTAGCCACGCCGCTGTCCAGACGGCAGCAAGCTTGACACAGGGTGTGAAAGGGCCCCATTACTTCTCATGTCACCGCCTCCCTTAGCCCTGATGCTGCTATGTCGAAAGGGCTTCTCTGAGTGGCCTGCTGGTCACCTTCAGGAGACAGGACTGGCCACTCTGAAGGTGCCCCAGCATCACCCAACCTCCGGGGCACAAACATGACTGCGCTTCCCATGGTAAACCCACAAGCGCTGCATGTGTGTGACTGTGACGGTCTTTCCAACTGAGGTAGAAGCAGAAGGTGGCCTGTTTTTATGTGGATGCCACACCCGATGACCAGGTCCAGGAAGTGACTTTCACACTCAGAGTCTTTTTATTAAAAGTCACATCCCAGCCCTGGCTGGTGGCTCAGTGGTTAAGGTGCCAGCCTGCGAACCCAAAGGTTGCAGGTTCGATTCCCCAGCCAGGGCACATAACCAGGTTGCAAACCAGGTCTCCTGTGGCTGGAGGCAGGTGAAACACAACCATACATGGATGTCTCTCTCCCTCTCTGCCTCTCTCCCTTCCCCTCTTTCTAAAAATAATGAAATAAAATCTTAAAAAAAATAAAATAAAATAAAAGTCACATCCCTCAGCACGTCCCTCTGCGGCTGCTCTAGAAACTCCCTTCCCTTCGGCCACTCCCTGTGCTGCCCACGCTCCTCCCGCCCCAGCCGCCTGCCTCCCCGTGGGCCCTCTGCCCCCAGCCCCTCCCCAGGGGCCCTCTCTCCACGGTGAGCCCAGCGGCAGTGCACTGCACCCGAAAGCAATGAGCCTGCAAGGGGACCCATCAGGGACCCAGAGAGCGACACAGGCCCCCAAACATAGGTAGGGACAATAAGATTCTTTGAAAGAAAGACCATGTTCACATAACTTTTATTATGGCATATTGTTATGATTGTTCTATTCTATTGCTAGTTATTGTTGCTAGTCTCCCCCTGTGCCCAAATGTATGAATTAAACTTCATTGTAGGCACCACTGGGCGGGGATGAAAATGGTGTAGGTAGCGTTTGGCTCTGTCTGCAGCGTCAGGAGTCCAGTGGGGGCTTGGAACAGCTGACTGAGTATGAGGCAATGACTGTACCTCAAATACGGGATGAACTATGGGCAAGAATTGAGGCTGCAACCCGGTGTAGAAACAAGAATTAAATGCTCAAAATGGAAATACAGTTTGCAGTATTGAGGAGATCACAGGAGTTTGGCAATTTAAAAAAAGGAGATTGTATTCATTATTTTTAAAGAGAAGGGCAGGGAGGGAGGAAGAAAGGGAGACAGACGTCCATGTATGGTTGCCTTTCACCTGCCTCCAGCTACAGACCTGGCTGGAGACCTTGCAACCTGGTTATGTGCCCTGGCTGGGGACCAAACCAGTGACCTTTGGGTTCGCAGGCTGGCACCTTACGCACTGTGCTACCAGCCAGGGCTGCAATTTTGCTTTTTTAAAAAAATTTTCAGAGGGAAGCTTCTAGGAGTGACACAATATTTATGCTGGGGAGTTTAGAGGGATCATAAGAACTTTGTTAAGTTACACAAGAATCATTTTCACATTTTTTGTTTTCTTTTTAAATCTGTAACAAGAAGCTGATCAGCTTCAGTGTTTTGGCTGCTGGTGCTGAACTTGTAGTTTTTAACTTCTGTTTATAGCGACGAAAAAGCATGATGTGACGCCCATGATAATAAATAGAGTAACACGAGCTGTCAGCGCTGTTAAGATTTCTCGCAGCGTCTCCCTGAGAGGGAATCAGGCACTCCTCTCTCCATCTAGTGTGGGGATCATAGTTAATGCAGCTTTTTCAAAAATGCATTAGCTCCCCTGTGTTTAGTGACCTTCTCCTAAACTCTATATCTATTTTCGCTTGTGTTGTTTATGACGGATACTGCTCATGGGGGAGAAACCAGGTCCAGAGGCAGCAGTTTCTGTTGAGGGACCCGGGGGTCTTTGGTTAAACAAGTGCTTTCATGTTAAAAAATAATAATAATAGAGGAAAGAACAAGCAAAGGTCCATCCTGCTGGATGTTGGGCTCCTACATGCTGGCAAACTCCTGATCCGTTGGCCCTTCTGTGCCCTTGTGTGCGGACCCGTCTCCAGGGTGAGGTGCTGGTCTCTCGCACAGGGCGTGTGAGCGTCACCTGGGCGGGTACGGGATGTTGAGAGTGCATTGAGCGTCCACCCCCCTATGTGCAGGACACTCCGTTCTCCGTCTGCCTGGGCTGCTCTGAGGTCACAGCGGGGACACAACAAGAGCCCCTGGGAACCCCCTGCACGACAAGGAGGGCCCGGGGGTGACCGCCCATCTGAGACGACATTCGCCCCACGGGAGACGGCGCCATGTGGTAAATGCTCCGCCTATCAATCAGATCTCGGGGTGCGCAATTCTGGGAGCCATTCTATAATTCCTAACAGGCCCTGAGAGGTAGACTCCCGATGGTCCACTTTAAAATTAACTGAAAACTATGTCCTTTTATGAGATTTTCCTGTGGTCTCTGCGCCTCGTTCTGGACCGCAGCGCTGCTGCGGAGGAGGCCAGACGAACGGCTGTGAACCTGAAGTTCTGCTCGGCTGTGCTGCTCATCGCTTTGGCTTGCACCTTAGAAAAGCATCAGGGGGTCCCCCGCCCCCGGTACTCCCCAGCTGAGGTCACCCCGCACCTGTGATAGAGGAGGCCGGCTCACCTCGCCTGCGGAGGCGGGACGACACCAACCGCCAGCGCCAAACTTGTGTCTTGGCTGACGATCTAGACTCCGACACCAGACGTAAAGGTGTCGTCCACGTCTAATCTCACCTCACACATGATATCCAGTTGTCGTCGGTGTTTCTAGTTTGCGTACCAATTTTTTATCTTCCCTTTTCAGTGGAAAGGCACATCTCCTCGCCTCAGAAAACTATCTCTGACGTGGAGACACGCTACATCTGGGCCATCAGGAAAGACTGCTTGTAACAGAGAACACACTTAATTCCAACAGACGTGTGTTCACCTCTGTCCAGTTGTATTGTGCTCAAACCCAGTTTCAAAGTCCTATCAATCTTCACTTCGGCCTCCCCAGTCTTTGGATGCAAAAACTGCAGGTGAAGACAGAAAACAGGAATGGTAGAAATACGGACCATACAGTTGGGACTCAGATTATTTAAATATGTTAGAATAAAACCCATTTGCTCGTGTTCTATGGACATGCAAGAGTGTGCCTTTTAACAATAGCACGGACATTAGGACTGCGTTTGGGGTCACTCATGAATTTCAGGGTCTGTTGAACCCTGGTGATGAAGAAACTGATGGTTTAAGGATAAGATGACACCCTATCTGGTAGCACAATACATAAGGCGCAGGCCTGCAAACCCAAAGATCACAGGTTCAATTCCCAGCCAGGGCACATAACCAGGTTGCAAGCCAGGTCTCCAGTCAGGTCTGTGGCTGGAGGCAGGTGAAAAGCAACCATACATGGATGTCTCTCTCCCTCTCTGCCTCTCTGTTCTCCTCTTTCTAAAAATAATTAAATAAAATCTTAAAAAAAAAAAAAAAAAAAGGATAAGATGATAGTGGTAACCAGTGACAATGAAAAATGGTGGCTGTACTTGGACCTTGATGCTGGAAAGAATCTGGACCCTTGGAGATCTGGTCAGTGGGAGCGAGACCCGTTGGTTGGTGGGTAATAGGTGACCTGCAACTTCCGGAGGTCATGTGGGTCGGGCAGCAGCACCCAGAGCTCTGGGGAGAGAAGCCACGGGCCCCGGAGCCTTGAGGTCCATGCCCATGAGACCCAGAGCCCAGAAAATTGGAGCAGCTAGACCCCAAGCCCAGAGGCCGCGGGTGGGGGTCTGGCAGGGCTGCCCAGTGTGGGGGCCCTAGGGCCGCAGCAGCAGGACCCCCTGCGGCTGGTGGGCTCCCAGCCGATGACCTGGCAGCCCCTGTGGAGAGAGGGGCCCGTGGGCAGGCGTTGGGGGTGTAGAGGGCCCCGCCGGGGCTGGTCGCTGGGGCGGGAGGGGCCGCAGGAGCAGCGCTGGGAGCCAGTGGGGCGTCTGCAGCGCGGGCGCGGAGGGACCTGCTGGCGGGTGACAGCCGGAGGAGCCCGGGTTTGAACGTCAGGATCTGGACTCAGGCATTTTATACTCTTAGTCGTGGGTGTGGCTTTCCGCCAGGTCACCTTTCCCATGCTTGGAATCTCTCATTACCATCTCCGTAATCCCATAATTTTTTCTGTAATTGCAGATGAATAATTCCTCCTCTCCTATTCCTGGGCGAATGCATCGTGCTGTGGCAGCACTAAGCTGATGAGTTATTTCAATGTCAGGAATGATGTGACTAGCGCAATTAATTCCTTCTAATCAGGACGGGGAGCCCCTCCCGCCTCAGCCAGGAGTCAGGGCGCATCCAGGCAGATGGGCTGGGGGTGCTTACTCAGTGGCGAAATGAAACCCTGTTCGTCAGCCCTCATTTCCTGTCCCTAAATGTCCTTCATTCCCTAAAATTAGTTTCCACCTATTTCATCACATCATGAGTTGCTTCTCAACTTCATTGGCGGAGGAAAACAGATTAAGATAAACCGACTCAGAACCACCGGGACATCTTTTGAAACACACTGGGTGGAGTCTAATCTGTGTTGCTGTGAAAGACTCAGGGTCAGAGGCCCCTGCTGGGGGGAGATTAGTGGTGACTTCAAGGCTTTCCCATCTCTGTGCAACTTAAATAAAACGTTCAATATCAACGGAGTGAAGGCTTTTCATTTGTAGTCTGTCTACGGTGTCATTTCCATTCACAGCTTGTCCGGACAACCTCTCTCTAGGACAAGCCCCGCATGCAGGACCTTTTGGGCATTTTCATTTCAAATCCTTTCACACAGTTTTCTCTTTCATTGTAAAAAATGAAAAAACAACCCCCCAGCCATTTCTCCTACTCTACTGATATAAGGTTATTTTTCCACTGTAAAACATCTAAATATCTCTTTCCAGAGCTCTCTATTTCATCAAAACTGAGCTAAAATGCATGCTGAAGAATTCTCTCCAGTTGGGAAGACAATAATCTAAATGGTAATTTGGAGTTTCAGGAGAGAAAAAAACAGGGCGGGTGTATGTGGCTCATGTCTAAATACTGTGCACAACACTGATAAAATGGTTTGTAGTTCTCAATATACAGGTAGAAGTAAACAGTTGCAAGTTAAGAATGATCATAAAAATCTCTTCAATTGCTTAAAGTTTATAAACTTAGAAAACAATAAAATGTAAATGCTATAGCTTTAAACTGTTTTACTATCCCCTAAAGCAGGGAAGAAGGTGAAAGAAACACAGAAGATGAACTGGCTGGCAGTAAATACTAGGTAGAAATCTGAATGTATCAAACTCATAGGACTAAATTTCAGAGAATGTCACACTGCACTAAAAAGTGATTTTTTAACTTAAATATAACACAACAGGAAAGGGAAAAAATAAAAGATTGACCAGGCAAAGGAAACAAAAATGCTCGCTAGCTCTGCTTACTAATCTCTGAGTTTGCTATAGGATCAGAAGTTGATTAGCCATTTCTTAGCAATCACTCTGCCAACCTTGCAGGAAGACACACATTTCGTGACTCACTTAGAGGTGACCCTAGAGTAACTAGTAACCACGTATGTCAAGTTCAATTCACATTAATTAAATTAAATGAAAATTCAGTTCCTCAATCATATTTGCCACCTGTCAAGTGCAAAAACAGACACATGTGGCTACTGGATAATATATTTTGGGAAGTGAAGCTAAAACTATTTTCAGCATTACATCAAATTCTGTTGGACAGTGATTCTGCGGACCCACAGCATGCATCACTGGCTTGCTAATATAAATGCATATTTCTGCTATTTCCCCTGGAATGCAAGAATGTTAGAAATTGTAAGGTCATTTCTCTTTATCCCATCTCATGTATTCCTATGTTTTAGAAACTTACATGTTTTAATTTCATGCATGCTTAAGTATACTGATATATATTTGTTCCCATGTTTTTATGGGCAGTATTTTCATAAATTTACCCAATATATATCTAGTTCCTTTGCTGTTAATTATTTTTTTATATCTTCTTTCTATATTCTAGAATCATTTTGTTTTTGACATTTATTGTATATTTGAGTACTGGAAGGCTGGTAGCAAATTCAGCATTTGATTGTCTAAAACTATCTACATTTCCCCTTCATTCTTGAAACACATGCTCATTAGACAAATACTCTAATGTCTTCTTTCATCAGAAATTGAGGATATTTAGTTATTTTCCTACCTTCCTATTTTTCTGTTTAGAATACAGTTGTCAATCTTATTATTACTTCTTAGAGAGTAGCTTACATTTCCCCCCTGGTTGCTTTAACTGATTCTTCTCTTACAGGCTCATCAGCTTGACTGTAGTGAGCTCAGGTGCGGGCTGGCCTTCAGATGTATCACACATGGGCTTTGTAACAGGCCTTCCATTTGGGAATGATGTTGGCCTTTGACTTGGAACAATCTCTCTGGATCTGTTTCTACTATATACAGTACATGCCGGTTCTCTTGGACTTATTAATATTTGGACTTGTCAATAGCTCTTTAATTTTCATTGAACACACCCACACCCACACACAGAGTTACATACACACACAATCTTATTTTAGAACTTCAGCTGAAATTATGTTCAACCTTTCCATATTCCCTGAAGCTCCATTCAATATTTTTATATTTTCAACTTTTAATTTTAAATATAGTCTAGTGAACAATCACTAATTATATTTCTAGTGATATAAAAAATTCTATCCTTTTATTTTCCAAGCATATCAATTATGGTTATTTTAACATCTAAATCTAATATTTTCATTTACTGAACCTCTTGTAAGGTTCAGCGCCGCCCTGCCTGCAGGCACCTGCCCTGAACCAGCTCAGCGCGCTTATCTCTTGTAAGGTTCAGTAAATGAAATATATTTTGGATTTAGCCATTTCTTAACAGTCTGGTAAAGTTTTCTTGGGTATCAGACTATCTATCCATATCATCTATATATTCTCTGTATCTATAGCTATGTATATTTATGTAAACATATTATCTCTTTATAAATCTATATATGCATTCACATTTATATCATGTCTATCTATGCAAAGCTACAATTTAAGGCTCATGTGTCTTTAATTCAATTTTTCTTTCATGTATAATCCTAACCATTCAAAATACATATTACTTTTGTTCTCTGCATTTCTCATGTAACTACCACCTAGTCTGTTACCTTCTACCTGTGGTTATGCACATGAAATCCACATCCTGTGAAAGAATTATTCTAATTCCTAATTTTGAGATTTTAATTTGTAAAATCAACATATTCAAACTAGTCTTCTACAGTTTGAGGAAGAAAAATGTCTGAGGTCCTTCAGAGTTAGTTCAAATCTTAACTTTCTAGGAATTCACAGCCTATTTCCATGTGCACAGTAATCTGTATATTTGTTTCATATATCACGATCAAAACCGCAGTAAATAAACTGGCAATAATGAACACAGCTGGGTATCAGAAGCAAGTAATTTATTAGATTATAATGATTTGACACTTTATACAACTTTGGGGAAAAATTCAATTATGTTCCTTGCACCTCCAGTATAGAGCTAATACATTAATCACAGGATTTTTAGAGGCGTTTGGGGCCTGAGAGGAGGTGCGGGGTTGCTAATCAGAGAACAAGGGAGCGCTTCACCCTGTTACGACGAAGATAAAGGTTAAGAGCACAGGCGTGGACAGCATGGACAAGATTAGAGATGTAGTAAGATGATCAGCAGCAGTTTGATCCGCAGGTTGGTCGGGAACTAAAAGACTGCAGCCCCCGGAGGTCTCGTGGGTCGGGCGGCAGCACACGGAGCTCCGGGGAGAGAAGCCACCGACCGCCCCGGAGCCCTGGGGTCCGAGCCCATGAGACCCAGAGCCCCGGGAATTAGAGCAGAGGGACCCCGAGCCCGGATGCCGCGACCGGGGGTCCAGCAGGGCTGCCCAGCGTGGGGGCCCTCGGGCCGCAGCAGAGGGACCCCCAGCAGCCAGTGGGCTCCCAGCAGACGACCTGGCAGCCCCTGTGGAGAGAGGGGCCCGTGGGCAGGCGCTGGGGGCGCAGAGGGCCCCGTCGGGGCGGGTCACTGGGGCGGGAAGGGCCGCAGGAGCCGAGCGGGTAGCGCTGGGAGCCGCTGGGGCTACTGGCGCGGAGGGACCTGCTGGCGGGTGACAGCGGGAAGAGTCCGGTTTGAACGTCACCCTGGACTTCGGCGTCTTATCCCAGCAACAGGCCGGGCGCCTTCCAGTCTCCTTGTTCCATCGTCGCAGCCCCTCATTTGCATACCCAGAGCTCAGTAACTGCCCTTGTAATTAATTGCTCCCTGCTCGCTCTCTTCCCCGAGTGTGCTTATGGGTTTCGTCGTTGGGTGGCGGCCACCTGCATCCACACAGGCCGGTGCGGGGGGCGAGGCCGGCGCCCTGCAGGGAGAGCGCCGCCCTGCCTGCCGGCACCTGCCCTGAACCTGCTCAGCGCGCTTCCAGGGTGGGGACTGACGCGCAGTTTCCCTCCGGTGTCCCTGGCCGAGAGGTGGAAACCTACCAGGGCTGCGTGAGAAACCCGGAGACCGCCCCCCACGCGAAACCACAGAAAAGTAAGCTGAAGGGATTGCAGAGCAGGACTAGCAATGGCCATCCTGAACCAACGTTCTTTTGAATTAAGTTTTCAGAAGTGAAGCCACATGGAAAGCAAGAAGAGACCCCTTTGGACACACGTGAAGGGAAAGGACATGGAAGATGATGTGAGGAAAGAAGGGACAGTGACCGCGACAGAAACAGGACTTGAGATTTTCTTTGACCCCTTAGACAAACAGGGTACATGTCCTGTTGTGAAATATTCTGGGCTCTGCTGGCCCAAGATGCCTCTGAACTCCACCTCAAAGTTCCGGTGGCCTTTGGGCTGCGGAGGTAGTGGGGGTTCTGGAGCTGGATCCAGGGTTGGTCAGCCTGGAAGTTTATAGTTTTAGGGTCCTCTTTAAGAAAAAATTACGTTATGGATCTAATAGTAGATATAAATACAAATGATACTTTAGAATAAAAGTAATATTAGCAAGTAAAAACTGGCAGGCTGACAACACCCATAAATATCAGAAAATCCAAACGATAAGATATCATCATAATCATTGTATCATCTATAACCTTTCCCTATGTTTTTTTGCTGCACAGTCAGATCATTTCTACGTATGACAACGATCTTGTCAACATGACTTGCATGATTTTCTGTAGAAAGAATAGAAACAGTTTACTTTTTCCTCCAGAACTGTATATAAAACCATGTAAATTATTTCTGATGACATGGATAAGTTTCAGCATCATTGGTATCAGGGATGCCACGCTGGTAACATCTTCTGTCCTCAGTCAGGGCTTCCAGTGTGGCCTTGGGGGTACCTCAGCCAGGGTCCCTGATTCACCTCCCATCCCTGTCTGGGTTTTTGTGGCCTCCCTGCCACAGCAGAGTGGTGTCTTGGTTCCAATACTTCTTCTTGAGGTCAAAGCTCCCTGCAGTTGGGACATTCATGAGGTTGATTTCTGTGGCTACAGGTGGTACAGAGAGACAGCTCTCTGGACCCACCCATAGCCCCAGGACTACTGGGGGACAAAACAGTGGCCTGTGGCTACAGCAGCCTGGCTGGAGCAGTGGGTGCCTCTGATGGCCGCTAGAGTCTTGGAAAGGCCTGGCACAAGGACCCTCACAGTGCTGAGTGACAACTGTGCTCAATGAACTTATACTATGTGTACTTAAGTTATAAACTTTCCCTTAATCTAGAACATGTTTGATTGCAATTTTAAAGACAGGAAGCACTGCACAGGGCTTTTGTAAATCAAAGGAGTGTCAAAGTGGCTACACTCACATCCAACAGCCACTTTAAAACTCTTAGCTTATTATGATCTTTTGATTTTCTAAACTTGCCTATGGGATCCTGGCCACTGGGAGGAAAGTCCTGGTCCATGCAATGGTGTGAACATCATGCCTTGCTCAACTCTCTGCTTTCCAAAGAAGTTCTTGAAAACAGTTGTCTTGTTTCAAGTAAGAGTGACTTTTTACTGACTGGAGGCAGGAACCATGTTAATCAAGTTAGCAGTCAAGGAGAGACTCCAAAATGGAGGTGTAGATAGACATCCTGCATCTCCCTCCAAAACCAAAAACATAATCCACCTCAAAACTGGAGACAACCAGAAGTTCCAGAATATCGAGCTGCATGAAGTCCAACAAACAAAGATATAAAAAACAAATACTCACCCAGACAGGTAGGAGAAGCAGAGCCAGGACAGAGAGGACACTGTTTAGTGGCGCAGCAGCTGCGGTGGGATAGTGACTGTGGCTGATCAGTGGGAAGTATAGTCACGGTCACAGTAGGGACACCTGCTGAGTGCTCCTGGCACCAGACCAGACCACAGAGGCTCACAGATCCAGCACCGGGGAGGGGGGAATAAAGTCTCATTGCTCCTGACTATGAAAACCAGTGGCGGTTGGGGTGGAGGAAGAAACTGCTGGTTTCTCAGCAGAGTTCATTTGTTTAGAGGCCCCCACAGTCCTAGAACATCCACAGACCCACCCACTCTGGGAACCATGGCCAGGGCAACAGCTAGAGAGGAGCCAGTCCCATACGGGAGGCAGGAGAAGGGCCTGGGAAAGGGGTGAGTGCTGAGCAAGCAATATTGTTTCCTCTCAGACCCTCCCCCACATACAGCACCACGACATGGCCAAAGGAATCACCCACGCTGATGAAAATCTAAGGCTCCACCCCTAATAATGTTAACAGGTGCAACAGTTTTATCTAAGACACAGAGGCAAACACAGGAGCCTGTCAGGTTGAGGAGACAGAGAACTGTGGCTCTGAAAAGGAAATGGACCAAGGTCCCAATGGGCAAACTAAGTGACAAAGAAATAGGCAGCCTGATAGATGAATAGATGGCTAGCCTAACAGGTGCACAGTTTAAAACACTGGTGCTAAAGATGCTCACAGACTTGACAGACATGTTTGAGTACGACAAATGCGGAAGGGAAGAAGTGAAGGCTATGCTAAGCGAAACAAAGGAAAATAAACATGAAACCAATAGTGAAGGGAAGGACACTGGGGTTCAAATCAATGATATGGAACATAAGGAAGAACTAAAGAGTCAACCAGTACAGAAAGAGGAAACAAGAATTGAAAAAATGAGGAGAGGTGTAGGAACCTCTGGGTTGACTTTAAACATGCCAATATCTGAATTACAGAAGAAGAAGAGGAAAAGCAAGAAATTAAAAACTTATGTGAAAAAATGATGAAGGCAAACTTCCCAAATTTGGTAAAGGAAATAGACATACTAGTCCAGGAAGCACACAGAGTCCTAAACAGGCTAGACCCGAAGGGACCACACCAAGACACATCATAATTAAAATGCCAAAAGTTAAAAATAAAATAAAATAAAATAAAATGCCAAAAGTTAAAGATAGAATCTTAAAAGCAGAGAGAGAAAAGAAGAGAGTTACCTACAAAAGGTTCCTATAAGACTATCAGTTGATTTCTCAAAAGAAACTTTGCAGACAAGAAGGGATTGGCAAGAAGTATTCAAAGTGATGAAAAGCAAGGACCACAACCAAAATACTCTATCCAGCAAAGCTGTCATTTAGAATGGAAGGGCAGATAAAGTGCTTCCCAGACAAGGTAAAGCTAAAGGAGTTCATCACCACCAAGCCATTATTATATGAAATGTTAAAGGGACTTACTTAAGAAAAAGAAGATCAAAATTAGGAACATTAATAAGACAACAAACTCAGACCTATCAACAACAGAACCTAAAAAATAAAAATAAAAACAAAAACAAATTAAGAACACAACCAGAACAGGAACAGAATCATAGGTATGGGGATCATATGGAGGCTATCAGCTGGGAGGGGGAAGAGGGAGAAATGGGGAAATGGTGCAGGGATTAGGAAACATAATTGGTTGGTAGAAGGTAGACAGGGAGAAGTTAAGAATAATAGGGGAAAGGGTGAAATCAGGGGATTTATATGCACATTTCAGGACATGAACTAAAAGGGGAGTCTGCAGGAGGGAATGGGGTCTTGATGGAAGGGAACAAAGGGAAAAGAAATTTGGACAACTGTAATAGCATAATCAATGAAGCATATCTTAAAAACACAAAATAACAGTCAATAAAGAACTCATAAGTCAACAACAACAAAAGCACAAACAATCCAATTAGAAAATGGGTCGAGGACCTGAACAGACGCTTCTTCCAAGAAGACATACAAATGACCAATAGATACATGAAGGGATGCTCAGCTTCACTAGCTATTAGGGAAATGCAAATAAAAACTTCAAGATACCACCCAACACCTGTTAGAATGGCTATTATCAACAAGACAAGTAATAACAAGGGGTGGGGAGGCTGTGGAGAAAAAGGAACCCCGTTTACTGCTCGTGGGAATGAAAACTGGTGCAGCCACAATGGCAAACAGTCTGGTGGTTCTTCAAAAATTAAGACTGGTGCTTGATGTGGCAGGACATGTACTAAAATTGGAACAATAGAGAGAAGATTAGCATGACCCCTGAGCTAGGATGACATGCAAATTTGTGAAGCATTCCATATTAAAAAAAGAAAAGAAAAAGACTAGACCTACCATTGGACCCAGCAACCCCTCTCTTGGGTATCTAACCCCAAAATTTGAAACATTTATCTGCAAAAATATATGCACCCCTATGTTCATTATAGCATTGTTCATGGTGGCCAAGACATGGAAACAACCAAAGTGCCTTTCAATAGCTGATTGGATAAAGAAAATGTGCTGCATATATGCTCCATGGAATGCTACTCAGCCTTCAGAAAAGATGAAATACTTCCATCTGCGACAACCTGGATGGACTTGAGAATATCATGCTAAGCAAAAAAGCCAGAAAAAACTAAGAACCATATTATTTCTCTCCTATGTGGGAGTGAAAGCAACAACGAAATTTGTAGACGAGGACAGTTTGGTGGTTACCAGAGGGCGGCGGGCGGGTAAAGGGGTCACATATAGGAGATGGAAGGAGACTAGGTGTTGGGTGATGAGCATACAATGCAGCAGAGAGATGATGTGTCATAGAAATGGGCACACGGTTCCCTACAATCTTCTTATTCAGTGTCACCCAATACATTTAATTTCTAAAAAACTGAGTCAAGGAATTCTGTCTGCAGTGACAGCCCTTCTGGCTGCCCTTCTCTTTCCTGCACACCCCCAGCCCTTGTCCTTTCATGTGGCCTCGACGGACGCTGGCTGGGTCTCAAGCTGCTGTCCTCCACCACATCCAGCCCCCAGGAGCTGTTCCTCACACACATGTCAGCCCCTATAGGACTTTAAGAAACACTTTATTTATTTTATGTTTAGAGAGAGGGGAAGGGAGGGAGAAAGAGAGGGAGATAAATACCAATGTGTGGTTGCTTCTTGCATGTCACCACCTGGGGATCTAGCCTGAAACCCAGACATGTGTCCTCACTGGGAACTGAACTGGCAACCCCCTGGTTCTCAGGCCAGCGCTTAATCCATTGAGCCAGGGCTTTGGGATTTTTATTAAATTCCAAATTAGTTGCCAAAACTTTTTTTAGATTTTATTTTATGATTTTTAGAGAGAGGGGAAGGGAGAGAGGCAGAGAGGGAGAAACATCCGTGTATGGTTGCCTTTCACCTGCCCCCAGCCACAGACCTGCCTGGAGACCTGGCTTGCAACCTGGTTATGTGCCCTGGCTGGGAATCGAACCAGCGACCTTTGGGTTCTCAGGCCGGTGCCTTACCCACTATGCTACCAGCCAGGGCTGCCATTTTTTAAATAGCAAAAGCATTCACATAAAATATGGTCTTCTGACTTAACTTTTACAAATTCTGAAAGGCTGGTGACATGGTGTTCCTGGCCACAGTGGCCCAGGGCTGCTCCGCTCCCGCGGGTCGGGCTTTCTGTCATTCCCCACCAGGTGCCACCGCTCTCTCTACCCAGCTCTGAGGCCACTTTTCATCACCATTAGTCATTAAGCCTGCACCAGTATTCTGCTGTGTTAGTTAATGTCTCTCCCATAAGGGCAGGATGGGAGAGGAACTGAGAGTGTTTGATTCTAAGACAGTTTATGAAAAAACTTCCTTATGCCACTTTTAATAGAAAAATATAATGTGTATGTGTCGATAGACTAGAATATGAAACGTCAGTCCTGAAACAATCATAGGTCCACTAGACTACATCACTCCCATTTATGAGCCTCTGATTTAAAGTGTCTTATACACCCAAGCATTTGGGTTGGCTTTTATATGGACAAAGACTTACCTCAGTGGTATCCTGAAGAGACAGGTGCAATACTAACCAATCAGGAAGTAAGCAAACAATTAAGAAAACAGATGACTGAACACCTCAAGCCTCTGCCCAACCGGTGATTGAGATGTGTCACCCACCATTGCTGGAAATCCCTCCCTTCAGTACAGGGGTAACATCTAGCAAGGCACCCAGGGGGAGCCCCTCAGAGCCCTGCACAGTTGTGCTGCATTCCTGACAACTGTTCCCACTTCTGCACGGCGGGTGTCTTTCCATGAATATAAAGGACAGCATTGGAGACAGAGAAAAGGAAGCCCCCTTTCTGCATTTAACATAATTCTACGGTAACGGGCAGCCCTTGATAATAACATGCCGCCCACTCCCTTCCTGCCGCGGACAGAATGGCTGTGAGGAGGCTGCCGTCGGAGGAAGTGGGGGTGGCATCTTAGGGATTCAACAAAGGCCGCATGTCACTACCCAGTGACACTGCACAGGCTATCCCGGGATGACTGGGAATGACTCCCTGGAAGTTTCAGTGAGACGAACAGCAACTGTGACAGACTGTGAGAGCTAAACTTGGGAGGCAGAGTGGAAAAAAAGAAAAGCTTTTAGTTAGAAATCAGAGGCGGGCACGCTGACAGACAGAGGGACTCCGCGACATGTGTTGGTTTTGGAAGAAGAGGGAAGTTACATAGAAATATCATAAGTGAAAGAAGTCATGGAAGAAGGTGTAAATGTGAATGACCTTTTTTGTTGGTCTTTTCTTTGGTTGGGTAGCTGTAAAGAGTTACTGTATCTATCAGCAATTTTGGAAGCTTTTCTGCCCAGACACCAGGGTCAGATAAATTGCCAGAGTTTACATGTCCCAGTTCCTGTCTGGCGGTAGCCTGGGGACAGTAGCGAGGGGACAGGAGAGAGCCCAGGCGGGGAGACCCCTGCGTGACAACTGTGTGCGGTGAGCCCTTTCCTCTCCTGCCACTTGCTGCCCTGGAGTGTCACCATCGTCTCCCCCTTTCCTTCTTTTCTAAAGTCTTTGCTGAATGAGGGCACCAGGGGCCAGTAGTGGGTGACCCCACGTTTGCACACCTAACCCCTGAAAAGTAGCTCAGGACTAGGTGAGCATCCAGTCTAGGAACGCGGTCTCCAGAGCCCGCGGGGAAGGAAGCGCAGGACAGGGTGGTGTGGGGACAGAACAGCGCAGAGCAGGGAGCGGCTGGTCCAAGGTGCTCCTGCATTTCCAGAGCCTGACAGGGGGGACCCTTGAGACATCGTTGTTTCAGAGGCTGGAGTCCCTTGTGGTCAGGCAGGGGCCCTGGGCAGGAGCAGAGCCAGCGTCTCCAGAGTGGGTTCTCTGGAGCGAGCCTTGTTGACTGTCACGTGGCTGAGCCTGGCAGCACTGGGTGATGCCACACTGCAGAGGCAACGGTGTCCCTGTGTCTGTAGGAGACACTTGGATGGAGCTTCAGCTCCCAAACACCCTCTAATTTAGGGATCTTCTGCTTTTCTTGCTTCTAGCTGGGTGAAGTCAGTGTGCTTACCTCCCATTTCACCGTTCAGAGCCCAGGGCGCCAAAACTTAGTTCAGGCAAGGAGATTGTTTACCAGTCTTGCCCCATTATTGGCAAACTGAGGCTTTGATGAGCATTTAGGTTAAAAAGCTGCAAAACGTGGGTGAGTCTGTCCATTCCTGGGGAGGAGGTATTATGCACAGGGTTCTTTCTTTCTTGTTTCAGTTTTTCACAATGACTTTTTAATATATTTGAATACCAGGATTGATTTGTAAAGATTGGAATTTAACACGCAGTCATCTCAGGACATTGTTTGGTCACTCAGGACCTGAAACTCCGGTGAGTTTACCTAAGGCCTGTTCAAACAGTGGGCTCGGGCACCTCCCCAGCCCCTTGAGGAGTTCTGGGCAGGAGACACGCCCTCGAGACTGGGGGGACTATGTGACAAAGGCTAAGAGCTTGGTCTCTGTGGTCAGAACTCCTGGGGGCAAAACTGAAGCCGCCTTTTCCAGCCCTGTGACCTTGTGCTGTGATTTGAGCCTGTCATGCCCCGGTGTTCTCATCTGTGACACGGGGTGGGGGGTGGGGCAGTGGTACCTTACAGAATACTTATGAAAATGAACAGGACTACACGTGAAATACCTGGAGCATTGCCTGGCAATTAGTCAGGTGCAGACTTTAATTTTTGCCCAAATAAGCAAAGACAACAGTTCCCAAGGGACTGGGAGGCATCGTTCTGAGATCCCTGCTATAGGAAGTATCTTAAGTACATTTTATTACCTGAGTCCTTCTTTGGTAACAGGGCAAAAAGGTTTATAATTAAATGAGAAACAGGATAAAAAATACACTTCTTTAAAAATAAAAGCCCCTGCAGCCCCATAGAAAAAGCCTTATCTTAAACTTCATGGGGCCCGATTATCATTTCTTTTTCTAAGATTCTATTTATTATTTTTAGAGAGAGGGGAAGGGAGAGAGACATCAATGCATGGTTGCCTTTCACCTGCCTCCAACTACAAACCTGGCTGGAGACCTGGCTTGCAACCTGGGTATGTGCCCTGGCTGGGAATCGAACCAGTGACGTTTGGCTGGTTCTCTCGAGGGCGCCTTATCCACTCAGCCACCAGCCAGGGCTCTGATCATTATTTCAAAGCCACGGGTACGGGGTCTTGGTGGTCAGTGACGAAGCCTGGCCTGGCGGCTGGTCAGCTCTCCTGCCTCTGTATTTCTCCCCATTCTTACCATTGATCTCATCTTAATTTTGCTACAAATAGATAATACCTTCAGAGCAAGAACACCCTTCTTGTACTTTGATGGAATAAACCTGACTGGTTTCTGTGTTTATTTTTAAGAGTAGTTAAGTATTGCTATTTTCTCTTAAAATGCTCTTGATGGTATTGGTTTGCTTGGTATTTTAGATGGGAAATCATGGAATGAAAAGTTTCCAGGTTGGGCCTGACGTTTTGAACGTTTGAATCATGTTCTAAGTGTTCTAACGCCCTTTGAAGGGCCTGGTGCCCCAAAGGCAAATGATTTTAAGGATTCGCAGCGGTGGCCCCATGGGACTTGGCTCCCAGCCGCAGGTGTCTGGCCCCCGCCCGCTCGGCCTGTCCCTGCAGGCGCGGCCCCAGCTGGGGCCCCTCCTGCCCAGCGGCTGCCAGCACCGCATCCACGGGGACACCCCCCTGCCGCACCACCCCCCGCCCCCGACCTCCAGCTCGTGGAGACGCGAGACAGACGTCGGAGGGACACGCACGTGGAGACACAAGGAAAGGACCCCTGCGCAAGCCCAGGACAGCCGCCTGGCCCAGACCAGCCAGCCCTCCCGGCCGCAGGAGGACCCACCCAGAATGCGGGGACCCCAGGAGCCTAGGGCTGGACGCAGCGCACTTCGAGTGTGTCGTGTAAGCCCCCAGCTGGTGGGGCTTGTCAGGGCAGCCGTCGCAGTCGGATGCCCCCCATCTCAGGAGTGGAAGGACCACTGGGACGCCCTTTGCCCAGACACGCCCTGTGTCAGCGAGGCTCCAAGGACGCCCCACGCTTCCAGCGCCTTCCTGGGTGGTGGGCCCTGGGCTGCGGACCTGGGGCCTCCCTGGCCTAGGTGGGGGGCGGTGGGGCATCTCCGATGCATCTAGGAGCCCTCGGCCCCTCTATCGCAGGTCCACAACCCATCATGCTGCATTTCTAAGCTCTCAAACAACCCATCTTTCAAAGCCTGATTGCTGAGGAAATTCTAGATCTGCTAACCTAAGAGCCACCTGCCAGCATCTAAGAAATGAGATCTTCAGAAGCTGGACCGGCTTTTTAGTCCACAGTGAGCTGCGCTGCCACTAGACATCTGACGGGCAAGGTGTGACTTCTGAAACCCAGCCCCACCCCTGTCTCTCCCCTTCCCTGTTTCCTACAAGCATTTAATGCTTCCTTCCCTCTGTGCCATCTCTTCCCAGCACATCACAAAGGAACGGAAACGTGCTGGCTGGTTTTGCAATAATTTGCCTAATTTAACATAGTAATGAGGCTCATGATGCGGCTTATTTACTTCAGTGTGCTTTGTGTGCTTTTACTGTTTCTCCCCCATCAATGCATCAGTTCTGCCTTCCCCGTGGAGCACCATTTAACGTGGAGGGTTAGCACTTCCAGAGACGATGCAAACCAGGTGCCTCAGATACTGAAGTCGCTGCTGTGGGCAGACTCAATTATCTCTCTTCTTTCTCCTTTTTCTTCGCTCAGCCTCGTTCTCAGCTTGGAGCCTCAAACAAGACATTTTCCACAAAGCCCAACCGTGATTGGCTTCTCCCCATCTCCAGCGAGATAAAGCAAAGCTTCCAACTTAAGAAATGTGCTGAGAGAAGAGATTTCTTTCATGCTAGCTGTTACATTCCAGATCTAAGTGTTATCTCAACGAAGCAGAATCCAAATGCAACCTAAGATCAGAATACAGTTCTCGTCAACTGGAAATGTGTTTCAGGCTCCTAACAGAGCCGGGGTTTGAGAGAAATTGGGAATGGATTTGGTGCCAATAATTCAGGTGGCTGTGGCCTCAGAGACTATTTATTTGCTCAATTACTTACATATCTATACTTCAACTCATCTGTTCAAGTTTAATAAGTATTCTGGGTAAGAAACTCATACTTATGACAGTAAATGAAATAACAAAATCAGTGAATGATACGAATGAAATTTGAAGACAAACCTGAACTTAAATCTTAATTCTTTTACTTATAAGAAATGAGCTTACGTAAGGTACTGAACTTTGTTAGACTCTCTGCTGTATTTAGGAAATGCACACACACACACACAGATATGTATCTTATATAAGCAGACACATATACACTCACATATGCATTATATGAGGACTATCTGGAAAAATTCCAACCATTGTTGATAGAACAAAAATAGTTCTTGCAACATCAATGTAACCTGGCAGCCAAGGCACATGGCCTGGGATGCACATGTGTGAACAATGACAGCTTCACTGGACTAGTCATGGAGGCGGTGGGCACTGTTGAGTGACCATGTGTGCTGTGTGGCCATGGCATTCGAAATGGCTGAGCAATTAGAGCAGTGAATCTGCACCAAGTTGCATGTTAAGCTTGAACATTCCCCCGTGGAAACTATTCAGATGATTCAGAAGGTGGAAGGGAGGGGCAACTGGTGATTGGCAGCTTCATCATGACAAGGTTCCTGCTCTTGCGTCACGTCTCAGAGTTTTCTTGTGAAACATCAAATGACCCAGGTGACTCAAACCCTACCCCAGGGTTGGTGCCCTGCAACTTCTGGCTTTCCCAGAACTAAAAATCATCTTTGAAAGGGAAGAGATTTCAGATCAACCATGAGATTCAGGAGCAGTTGATGGTGACTGGAAGGACTGTGTGAGGTTCCAAGGTGCCAACTTTGAAGGGGACTGTGGTGTCATTGTCCTACGTACAATTTATTTATTTTTTTTGTATCTTATAGCTTCTTTAATAAATGTCTCTATTTTTCATAGTACCTGGCTGGATATCTTCTGGACAGACTAGTTGTGTGTACATCAATTGGCTTGTTTCTCTGGAAAACTAATACATTCTCTAATAAAAATATGATTTTCTTAATGTTTGCTAATCCATATCCTCTCTAACCACATTTATGGTGCGCTTCTTAAAGTTTCCTTGCATTTCACCAGGGAGGGAATGTAGCTTTTCCTCCAGAATTAGCCAAAGAACAAAAAATAAACAGCAAAATGTATGGAAACCCATTGCAGAGACTGAATTATCAGAACATATTTTTAACTTAGAATCATAGAATTTTACAGTTATTAGGATCTTGAGCAGCCCCTGAGCCTTGACACAGGTAGATCTAACAGCTTAAAGTAAACGGCTATAAACCAGGGTGGCTTCTATCAGAACAGGCTGAAATCCATCTTTGTCAGTGTAGGTCACGGGACGTTGCAACCCCTGGTTCCCACGCTGGCCTCTCCTGCGTAGGTTTAGTAAACATCTAATTCTGGAAAGCAGGACTGTGCTTTGCCCCATGCCTCATTCGTTTCTGTTTCTGTTTAGTCTACAGTGCAGATTCACACACATGCAACAAGAAGGAACCCAGAAGTTGAACATGATACTGGGCTCCCTTTCTGGCCCCCTAAAACCTTTTTTTTTCTATATCACACATACCTTTCAAAAAGCCGAGATGAAGATCAGAGAACTAAGTCTTGGAAACAGGAGAGCGGTTGGCCAGTTCCCAGGTCTCTCAAAGGAGCTGGTGTGAGTGTTGGCTGACAAGCAAACTGGAGGAGGTGGAGGTCTCCCACTGTCCCGCACCGGCCGAACTTCCTGTCTGACCCAGTGAATGGGCTTTGCTTCAAACACAAGTCAAAACCTACCACCACATTCTGCCGAACGTGGCCCCGGGAGCAGATGAGGCCCCGTGATGGGAGAAGAAACGGGTGTCTCCTGTGGGAACATGGATTTAACTTGGAGGCAATCAAGTTGAAGAGGATTCCAAAGGTGTTCCGTTTCTTTAAATAATGTTAATAAACATAAGTAATGAAATTTGATTCGAATGAATGCTTGAGAGAAGATGGGTGTCTGAGGATCATGACAAAAATGGCTACCATGAAGACAAAGCAAAGTAGGGTAAGACAGTGACTGTGACATTGTTGATTTCATCTTTTCTGGGTTCAGTTTTTGCTCCCACCAAGCAACAATGTTGAAATTTCCTTGCTTCCTAGCCCGGGGGCCCTGATATGGGCTGTTCCTGTGGTGGGCAGGCAGGTCTGAGGTTCACTGTCCACTTCACAGCTCGCTGTGAAGCTATGGTAGTTAAGGCCCTGTGGGCGGGCATTTGTATGAATGGAACAGAGGAGTCCAGAAATAGATCAATACGTACATGACGAACTGACACAGGGCTGTCACGGTGATTCAGTGGGAAAGGGCTGTCTTTGTTGCAAATGGTATGGGGATAAGTGGACATCCATATGCAAAAAAGAAAAAGAAAATTCTTGACTTGAACTTTACATATCGAACCAACCCTTAAGCGAGGATTTGAGCAGCACAGGCCCAGATTTATATGTTTTCCCCATCGGCTTGCGCAGCTCAGCTGACCTGCGCGGTTCAAATCCTGCCTGCTCGAGGGTCCCCAGGCTATTAAGAATCTGTGTTTGCAGAGGGGTGACTGGGGGATGAGTGGATTTTGGACTTTGTGAGCAGTAGACACCCCTACCCGCCATTGTTTGTGGGCCAACTGTAGCAAAATATTTTTTTGTAAATTAGACTTAATTAAAATGTAAAAGCATCTGCTCTTCAAAACATGGTTTGATAAAATAAAACAACAAGTCAGAAGCTTGGAGAGAATATCTGAAAAGCACAAATATGATAAAGAACATGGATCTAGGATATATGCAGGACTCTAACAACTTAATTATAAAAAGAGACACAACTCGAAAGATTTGAACAGACACCACGAAAGCAGAGATATGGAAGGCACATTGCACATGAAAAGATATTTCATACTATCATGAGGGGAATGAAAATTAAAATTACCCAGGTCACTACTGCAGGCCTGCTAGGGTAGGAAAGATAACAATAGTGATGCCACTAATAAGCACAGTGCTGTGAGGACGTGGGGCAGCTGAAGTGTTATGCATTGCTGTTGGGAACATGGAATGATACAGCCATTGCAGAAAACAGTTCATCAGTTTCATATAAGACTCAATGTGCCGTCACTGGCAATCCCACCCCCAGGTTTTAGCTAGGAAAAATGAGCATGGGTGACTACAGTCATGTAGTCATGTAGTCACACAGTCATGTGACTGTGGCAGCTTTCCCCACTAACAGCCCAGACTGGAAATCACCTCGACGTCCATTTGCCTGGCAAATGAACAACCAAATTGTATTTCATTTCACACAGTGAAATTCCAGTTAGCAATGAAAATGGCCATACCACCGAAATGCACAAATACATGGATGCATCTCAAAAGCATCATGCACTATGAAGAAAACCAGATATAAAAATTTGCATAAAACACAATTCCACTTATAGTGCCTTTCAGGAAAGAAAAGATTGTAGGGGCAGAAATTCAGATATGAGGTGGGAGGGATTTAACACCAAGCGGCCACAGGAAATGGACTGACTATGGAAATGCTTTGTTTTTCAGGTATGTTGGTGGTCATATAAGTGTCCACATTTGTCATACTCACTGAACCACACATTCAAAGGTGAATTTCATTCTAGGCACCCTACACCTCAGTAGAACTGACCAAAATAATAACAATAGCAGTCAGATGGCTGACTGGAGAAGTATATTTGCAGCTAAAGGCAAAAGCATAAAAGAAAGAATACACAAAGAGCTTCCTAAAAGTAACTTTAAAAGAAGAGATGACTGTGGAATAATAAAAAAAGAAATAATAGCAGGAGAAAATGGAAGGCTTCTAGGAAATGTAGCTAATAAGAGACACACCCAGGACTCAGACCCAGCCCATAGGTCCCAGGGCCCTGACTGTAGTGACTACGGGTGTGACACCTGAGTGTCCAGTCATCCCACTTCTAACTGTACATTTGACAGAAACCCCTGACATGACGCCAAGTTTTAAGTACATATATGTTCTTTGTCATATGATTAGGACACTGAGAAATCATAAATAGTACGGAAATTGGTAAGTAAAATGCAGTATTTTATGTGGTAGTCATCTATTAAGTAGCAATAAGAAAGAACCCAGATCTTTATATCAAAGCAGGTGGTTATTTGTACAAAGGCTGACAACTGTGGGTTCAAATCCCATCTTTGCCAGTAACTGTAGGTGTGACCTTGGGCAGGTAGCGCAACATGTTTGCATCTCAGCTTCGTTATCTATAAAAAATAATAACAGTGCATACTGACTAGGATGACTGTACAGACGGAAAGAGCTAATGTCTGTAATAAAGTGCTTAGAACAGTGCGTAGCACTTAAAAATCCTATGGAAGTGATGACCAAAACACAAACACATCATTATCAGCATGAATACATTTTAAAATAATTTAAATTAAAAATTAAAAATATACGTTCCATAACATTGCATTCTTGTCATGGAAAATAATACACTGTATAAATTTATAAGTGTGTGTAAGGAGACCCAGACTGGGGGTGAGAAATGGAGGAGGGGTGGAGAGCTAATGTCGTAGAATATGCAGCAGCTCTGAGTTCAGGTCTTCCACAAAAGTACTCCAGAGTTTGCTCTCTCTGTTTTTTTTTTTTTTTTTTTTTAATTTTTAAAAAGATTTTATTTATTATTTTTAGAGAGAAGGGAAGAGAGAGAGACATCCATGTATGGTTGCCTTTCACCTGCCTCCAGCTGGGGACATGGCTGGAGACCTGGCTTGCAACCTGGGTATGTGCCCTGGCTGGGAATCGAACCAGCGACCTTTGGGTTTGCAGGCTGGCGCCTTATCCACTGAGCCACCAGCCAGGGCTAGATTTATTTATTTATTTATTTATTTATTTATTTAAATTTTATTGTTGTTGTATTACATCCATCCCCTTTTTGCTCCCCTCTGTCCCCCTCCCCACCCACCCATTCCCCCCGAAGTCAATCCCACCTGTTGTCCATGTCCATGGTTCCTTTATAGATTTATTTTTAATTTGGTAGTGGCTTGATTAAAAGTTGAAGCCATCAGGGGGGGCTGTATGTGAGCAGGTGGCTTCAGAAACCTGGGGCTCTTATCTTTCACACCTCCAGGCTGCGGCTCCAGAGACAGATGCATTGCCAGCCTGACAGCAGCGACTATGGTGGCGCACGGGTGACATAGGGATCAGTGGCCCAGCCCACCTGCCTGGCGCCGGCCTGGGAGAGAGGCCAGAGGTGCAGAAAGGGGTGTTGGAGCCCAGGTCCAGCAATGACGTCTGGCAGAGGGAGCGCCTCCTGGGCCAGCAGGGGTGGAAAGTAACACCAAGGATGGGGCAGGGCGCCCCCAGGCCTAGAGGAGGTAGTTTTGGGGAGCTTGGAGAAAAGCAACCGGGAGTAACAAAGTGACAGACGGAGCACAGGGCTCCCCATCCTCTTGCGGCCTGAGGTTGGCCCAATGGAAACGTGTTCCCACCGCCGAGTCAATGCGACACACCGAGCTGGTGCGCTTGGACACGGGGCTCTGTCCACTTGGGTCGCGGAGGTGGCCCAGGGGCCCTCCAGTTTGTTTTATTCTTCGTAGTGTTGCTGCGCCTCTGCTGCTGAGAGAAAACGGTTTTTCCTGTGATCACACTGGGCCTGGGATGTGCCGCGCAGGGTTTTTCCTCAAACGCGCAGCCCGCGCTGTGGAGCCGCGGGTCTCAACAGTCGAGGACCCGCTGCAGGCGGCTGAGGCCCCTCTCCGAGGGCTTGGCTCATCTCCTTTCGTTCAGAGGGATTCAGAGGGACACAGTCACTGCCACTGGCGAGTTAGTCACGGGCAGTTGCCCAGAGCCAGCAGGTGGAGAAGCGTCACCCAGGGAAGGGGGGTGCAGGCAGTGATCAGGATGGACTCTCCTGAGCTCTTTTCCCCGTAATGCCCAGGTGGGAGCTGGTCTGAGAAAGCAAGACCTTCTGGATCTTCAAGTAGTTTTATTATTTTATTTCATTTTGTTTTTTAACAGAATCAACTTTGAGCAAGATGAGAGCAATCGCACCCATTCAAGTGGAGTTCAGAGCTGGCATTGTCAGGATTCCCATGGGCTAGGTGCCATTGTCCCGTTTGGTACCTTTAACAGGTGCCTCTTCATTTAGCTTATTTCCTACTGGGAGCCGCAGTGCCGCTGAGCATCGCACAGGACCCCATGCGCCCTGCGTGCACCATGCGCCGTATGCCACACTTTGGGTTCCAAGGGGCAGAGAACCGCAAACTAGTGGCCCCGCGGGCTCAGAGTAGGGAGTTTGCCGCAGGCAGGTTCAGTTCCGGGGGCCACTGGGTGGGGGGCATCCCTTTGCACCAACAATCCCAAATTCCCTTCTCCTCAGTTAACCCAGATACACCATCAGATTCGAGCAACTCAAAAGAACACCAGTGAGCACAAATAAGATGTTCTCCTCCTGCTCTTTTTTATTTCACTAATCTAAGTATTTGCTTCTCTCTCTTGGGCCAGAAAGTAAAATATACTTCACAGGTGTAAAGTTCAGTGATGTATGGAACCCTCCTAGTGAACACTATCCAGGGAAAATATTCTTAAGAAAGATAAATAAGACGGTATTAGACTCTTCCATCGTGTATAAATAAACCTAATAGATTCTGTCTGAGGCAGATCAAAGTCGAATTTGCTTTTATCTTTGCAAAGTATTGGCATCTTGACTCTGCATGAGGAGCCTGTGGTTCAAGTTTTAGTTTTGGTTCTATCTTACTGAGCAATTAGGAGGAATTTGTTGAACATTTCTGAGACAATTTCTCCAGGGCAGGTTGACCAGCGAATATGAAAGCCCCTGCATAGCTCAAACACTTCAATTTCGTTGCTTTGGAAAGTGTTACCCATCCCTGAACTACTATTTAGGTCTAAATGAATAATTACAGCTATGACGACGTTAGCCCTTCCATCAAGAACCCGAGGGAGACAGAGAACTGAGCGCTGACCTGGAGCATGAGCCCAGGATCGGGTCTCCAGCAAGCCAGGAGAGGAATGGGCGCACTAGCGAACACTTGGTTTCACACCTCACTACCGGTTGCAATGAATCCTTCCGGGCTTCCCTCCCCTGTAAGTCCATCAGGGCGAAGGCCAAGGAAGGTGTCTGGGCCCCTTATTGCTGACCTTCAGGTCACCAGGCGAGAAAGCCCAGCGTGTGTGCAGGCAGAGTGCCATGCAGGGACCCTCAGTCTAATGACCATCCGTCAGTGATCGGCAGGAACCAGGCGGATTGGTTCACACAGAGACTGAGTAGAAAGTGGCCCTGGCTGCTGAGAAAACGTGGTATTTGGAGAAACCCATTGTAATCTCCCCTGAAGAGAAAGGCCAACGAATGTGACTGGGGACTGTGGGCTCCTGACACCCTGACGCAAGGGAAGACACCGCTCTTGGAAGGTGCGGCTCACTGCACATGGAGAGAAACAGGGAGGATATTTGGAAATACAACTCCGAACGTCGAAACACGGAAAATTCCTGGGGTGGACGCTGAGTAGCTCCTTCCTAAGTGAATCAGAGTAATTAAAGTACAATTAGGAATGCGAAGATGGGGTCCGTTCAACTTGAGCAGTAACCTAGTATCTTTCTTCCATAAAATGCTGAGCAAACATGAGGGAGTGGCCGGACAGGAACACGCCCGGGTCTGAGAGCATATATAACGTGGAGTCCACGGTGACAATCAAACTCGGACTCTTCACACTGTCACCCGCCAGCATGTCCCTCTACGCCTGCTCTGCAAATCGCCCAGCCCGCTGCCCCAGCAGCTCCCAGTGCTGCCTGCGCCCCTCCTGCGGCCCCTCCTGCCCCAGCGACCTGGTCCCCAGTGGGGCCCTCTGCACCCCCAGGCCCTGTCCACAGGGCCCCTCTCTCCACGGTGGCTACCAGGTCATCTGCTGGGAGCCCACCAGCTGCAGGGTGTCCCGCTGCTGCGGCCCAAGGGCCCCCATGCTAAGCAGCTCCTGCTGGATCCCCCACTTGGGGTGTCTGGGCTCGGGGTCCCGCTGCTTCAACTCCCTGGGCTCTGGGTTTCATGGGCTTGGACCCCAGGGTTCCAGGGCCCGTGGCTTCTCTCCCCGGAGCTCTGGATGCTGCCGCCCGACCTACGTGACCTCCGGGAGCTGCAGGTCACCCTGTTACCCACCAACCTGCAGGTCATCAGCCTGTTAATCAACTCGTCGAGTTTCCGGCCTTTTGAGAAAAATGTTTCAGTCTCTGGATCTTTGCTTAGAGCCGCTCTGCTGGGCGTTTCCAGGAGGGGCCGCCTACCCCTGTCTACACTCGCTCTCACCCTTCCTCCGCCTTCAGCCTGGCCAACAGACCGTTCCTTAAACATCAACTGTTGAGCCCAATGCCTGTAACTTCGAAACAGTTGTTTCTTATTTACACAAATTCTCCTTACAAAAGGTGTGGAAACTCATGTTTGACCTAATAAATGTATTCTCTCTTGCATCTGATAAGTTCTCATTGTTTCTTTATTGGTTTTCCAAGTTTGATGTGCAACCTCCCTTTGGGCTCCAGGCCTTCTGAGCACTTTACTTCCTGGGGAGTGGCAAGAGGCCAGGCAGGTGGGAAACCTCTGGTCACCCCACTGCCCGGCAAGTGACAAGTGTGCGTGTTCCCCTCTCAAAGCTGGTAGGAACTCATACCTGAGAGTATTACCTCCATGGACTCAACCTGCTCATTGTGTTTGTGATGATGGCCTTTTTACTGATAATAATGTTCAGTTTTGATTTTATATTTTTAAATCAATATGGAGTTAGAATTTGTCCAAAATATGTCCACTGGATGCTGCAATGTTTATAAAATGTGATATAAAATATTGGAATAAATCTAATAGAATGGCATGACAATGAGAAAATATGAAATGCCAGGGCTTGGAAGGCATTTTGGTGTGATCTTGAAATACATGAGCAAATGGGTTTTTCAATCTGAATGTGTCTGTCTGTGTGTGAGAGACAGAGAGACAGAGACAGACAGACAGAGCTGGAGATGGAATTAAAGATGAAAACTGTGGGAGTTACAGGGATGAATATATTGTTTGTTATGAAGAAATCTGTGTCTACGAATTATAAACTTACAGGATTATTGTGACCTGGGTACTTTTCTTTGAACTTATTGAGTATGAGAAACAGAAGCTGGACACACCCCTTTCCAGCGGCTTCCGCATGGACTTGGAGGCATCATCAGATCACTTTTAATGTTCTAAACCCTGTAACCTGCCTGGTCAACATCTGTGGGGCACACAGCTCAGCTGTGATAGCGAAAAGAAAACAGATCCTCCCAAGATACTACTGAGATCGGAGATGGGACCGCCTGTGTTTATTTTTTAATTTTGGTAAGTTGTTTGTCTCAGAGGCTAAATGTGGGGTTAGTATTCAGTCACAACTGTTCCATGAACCTATTTAGTGATCGATCACACCCCATGAGCGGGGGCGTTACCATCATTTACTCTACCATGTATTCCAAGTGTTTATTGATTTGTCTTCCCTGAATCTTTCCTGCCTGATTTCTAATTGCATCTGAGAAAAGCAGTCTCTCTCCTTGTCCACTCCAGGTGACCATGGGCTCCGCATGGGGGTGAGGGGCCCTGGCACTCCGTGCACAGGGTCCAGCCCAGCCAGTGACATGGGAATCAGGGAGAGAGGCAGAGGGAGGGTCTTGTGTCCCTGGTTCTCACCATCTCCTGAGCCAGCTTCCCCAGTCCTTGATGCACTTTGATTTTATAGGCCAATAAAATCTTCTTTGGGTTTAAACTAATTAAAGTAATTAAAATTAAATAAGGTTTCTGTCACTCCCACCCAAAGAGCAATAATTACTAAAAATGTGTCGTTGATTGCAGAGCTGCTCATTGAAATGGGTGTAAATAGGCAGTTAAGGTTTTTATGGGTCAGACAAGAAGGTTCTGTGAGCCTCTATTATTGCCATTAGTGGTGAAGTGGACCTTAATGGTCCTTCCAGTGACGGGGACTGAGGAAAATGTGGAATGAAGGACCTGTCTCGGAAAACATCCCCGAAGAGATCACCCAGCACCGCCTGCCCTGGGCACCCACCTGCCCAGGTTTCTCCTCCCAAGCCGGCTGCCCAGACCTCCAAGGAGTGGGGCTGCATCTGACCCTAAGCCCAGGGCGAGGGTGGGGTCTCCAGGGACAGTGAGGGTCTGTTATGGAAGGATTCAGAGAACTTCTTCATTCGAAAGGAGCCTCTGAGGGACGAGGCCAAGTGACGAACCAGGGCAGCCAAGGTTAGAAGAGTAAATGCCCAGATTTGGATAGTTCAGGATTAAAAAAAACTTTCCGAAATGTAGCGTGAAGATTCAGGCTTCAGGAACCAGGCAAGATAAGTACCTTTGGCATCCTTTTCTCTCTATATAATCTTTTCTCAGTGTCCCGTCACTGCTAATTTTCAGCTATTTCCCCGTTTATCTTATCTTACCTCTCCTCTCTCTCTGTCTTCATGATTTTCGATGCCTTCTGCCTTACTGCGAGCCATTTCACCTCAATTACTGCCCTACTCTGTAATGCCGCTTTTAGAAAACAGAAGCGCCACTGCTTTGTAAAAGCTCAGATTTAATTCAGTTCAATAACATTATGTAAATACAAAATGACAAAATGGGTGTTCCATAGTTCTGATTGATTTTTTACCCATTTACATTTTCTAACAATAAAAGTGAAGCTGGGACGGAGTAATTCTCCACGTGCCTCCAACTCCTTCCTCCTGAGCACGTTTTTCCTGCCAGGGCGTCGCGGTCCTCACACCCTCGACAGGCGTCACCCGCTGCGCTTCCAGCGGGAAGGGGGGCCTCGCGCCGCGGTCCTGACACTCACCCAGGGCGTCAGGATGTCAAGCGCTCACAAAACAACTGCTGCTTCTTTATGGAAAAGAAATAAATTTTGTCTTCCCAAGTTCCCTTGTAAGCAGTTTAATATCTTCTCTCTGCGCTGCATCGGGTCAGAGCCAGAAGGTCAGGCGCCCGCGAAGCTCCTTCCGCGGGTCTGCGCTGCGGCGCTGCCCGGAGTCACGGAGCGCGCGCGGGAGGGGTCGCGCTGGACTGAAGACGCCTGGACCCTGGGCTGGCAGATCCTGTTCTTGGGGTCACCGTGTCACCGCTCTCTCATGACTCTGGCATGACAAACAGTCAGTCACTTCAGAATGGTCTTGAGACGCAAAATGAGTGAGTGACCACAGCGCAGGGAGCGTGGAAGGCCGCCAGGGCCCTGGCGAGGGTCCCTGCCTGCCCACTGCAGGCTGCGCGGGTCGGACCGGGGGCTGCCTCTTTGCATAGCCTTGACTTGGATATGAGCAGCAAGCCTTCTTCCCCGATGTCCAAAAAATAAATGCGCGCGGGTCCTTTGATCGAACTCTGGTTGTGTGAGCCGTAGGCATCATGTTCTTTTACCTAGCCCCAACCTAAATAGCTCTCCTCCCAATCTGTCAACATTTTCAGCACCTGCTAAAGGACACAATGGTGAGCCCCATTCCCTCCCAAGCAGCATACAGATGTGAATAAGCTTGTCTTAATCCACTTCCTTTTTAATTTTTTTATCCTAGGTATAACCTAATTCAGTATTTCCTTGTAATGCTTTTTCTATCTATCTACCTGTCTATCTTTGTAAACACTGCTTTCACACTGTGGATCCTTGAACAGTGCCATCTCTCTGCCTTTACCTCCTGGTCTCCAGCGGTGTCCATCTGCTCTGCAAGCCACCAAGTTCCTGTAGATAAATGAGGCTTCTCAGATGTAATGCAACCCTCACACAATGGGTGGGTGACTGTCTGTGACATTGCTTTGGAACTTTGTTCAGAAATTTTCAGTGCTCTTGAAGAAAATAACTTGGTATTTATTTTACTGCTTATACGCATAGCCCCTAAGGGGATGTTACAATTTTACACACTATAAATTTGATAGTAGATTGCTCTTTGAATAGATCTGGGCTGAAATTTCCATCCTCTGAGCTAACTTCTGAGTCCACTTCTACGAGGCCTTCCATGTCCACCCAGCTGGTGAAGAAACCCAAGCAGAATTATTTTTCCATAAAACTCCTTTGATTCCTGTAGAGAGTCAGGATCATGCAATACCTTTGCCTCTTATGCGCCTTTTATGCCATACATATTAGTTGTCACTGAACATAAGCACGTGTGTTATTATGTGACAAGCCACTTTAGGAATGACCGGGGAAAGAATTGCAATAATACATAACTCTGCAGGGAGGGCAGAAGTGAGCTTCCTATTATGCCATGGTGAGCCACACATTGAACCTGCAATGACCACAACACGAACCCCAACTCCAAGGCAACATCGCAAGCGGCTTATAAAAGACAGGTAAGCATGTTTACAGAGGTGTTACTCTACCTCCTTGAAGTGAGACAACACAGGACAGCCAACACAGGATGGTGATGTTTACAGTGCAGGGGTTTGAACACTGGCTGGGACAACCTCCTGCCCTCAGGTGATGCGAGAGCGCTCTCAGTCGCAGAGACCTGCCAACCACCCTGACATGGGGACAAGGAGGCCAGGTCCATAGCAGCTTGCTCCAGCTGCTGGCTGCGACTCCCTTCCTGCTCCGTCAGGGTTTTCTGGTCTACCCCGCTTGGCCTGCAGCTCCTCCTTGTCTGCCCCTGATCTGTGGCCCCAGCCAAGCCAGGGTGCCCGTCATGATGCTCAGGGCTGCCATCGGGCTGCCAGCTGCCAACACCATCCTTCTCTGCACACCTGGGGTCCCTGCGCATCCTGGGAACAGACCACCTACACTCTGGCTTCTATAAACGAGCAGCTTTCTGTTTGATCCATGTACCCCAACCTCCAGAGCCAGGACCAGACTGACCCTGATACTCAGTTTCTCTGGAGATAGGTCACATCAGCACGACCAAAGGACCGCCGGTCAGGCACACATGTAGCATGTGAGTCACATGTTAGGAGAGGTTACCTATAAGAGAAATAGTGAGGTTGTTCCATGGGTTTTTGTTCTTACAATGTGACAGATACACTGCTATTTAAGGAACTAAACTGTCATGAAATTTAAATACATTCACGGTTTTCCTTCATTTTTTTAGGAGTCCTTGGCCTACATGGCTGCATTCTAGTTTCCAGCAGAAAATTACTCTGTGAGCAGCTTTGGCTCCTGGTTTTGTGAGCAGCACTGCAAAGCAGAACGAAGATAGCACACAGGTAGCCGCAGGAAGAGCCAATTCATTGAAATGACTTCTAATCAGAAAATTACTGTTTCCTTCAAAAAAATGGAACCGAGTTCAAAATAGTCCACAGTGTGTAAATGTGAAGGGCGCAGGACTCGATTCAGCTCTGTGGAGTCCCTGAGGTCAGAGAAGGGCGATGGGGATGAACTTAACTGTCTGTGAGACACTTTATTCCACGGTCTCTCATTTGCTCGTAACATCCACTGCTTTGTTCCCAGGGATGGACAGAGGAAGGCGCCCCTCCTCAGCAAGCTTCTCCTCTTCCTCCCCTGACAGCTGTGCCTGCATCTCATGGTGGGCTTGCCACTCTGCCATGAAAGGAATTTCTCTGGCTTATATGTTGCATGTTCCAACATTGAGAAAGCTGGACAAGACGATTCAGCTTAGCCAGCTTTTATTCATTGAGTTGGCCAGCAAGTCCATTTAGTTTTTTCTGTAAAATAAATGATACATTTTTCATTGTCACCAATGATTTTATTGGCTTGGATATTGTGACTCTGTCAGTTAGCTCCCGCAGAGTGGAATGCTGACCATCCTCAGTTAATGTCTCAGTCTGATCACTGTCAACTCCAACTGGGCTACCCACCTGTGGGGCATCATCCAGCGAGAAATCTCTAGCATGAAACTCTGCAAACTGCTTCTGACGTGTTCAATCAGTGATAGCAGCACCTTCTCCATACACTGTACAAATCACTTTAATGTAAGACGTTTCTTGGGGTGGCATGCTGGGTCCCTTTCTCGTCTTACGTGACAGACACTGCTGGACTTTAATGACCAGTTTTGTGGGAGGCAGCCCAGCCCTGCAGTTAAAGATAGAGGACATTGAGCGAGACCACCAGGGTCTGAACCTGTCCCCTCTGGGACCCTTCATAAAGGTCTTCTCAGTGCAGCAGGTCATCTCTGGAGGAGACAAATTTGATCTAGTTACTGTCATCATCTGTCAGTTATTGATCATCTGTCAATGGCTTCTCATGGCTACAGAGCCACCTTCTTGTGTTTAAGCCAATGGAACAGAAACTCAGAATCCAGAGTTTTTCACATTTTAAAAAGACAGTGGAATAAATGACCTGCATTTTATGTAATACCCTGGGAAGCATCTAGAAACAACACCCCCACATCAAACATACTGACTAGTTTCTGAAACACACCATAAGAAGAAAGCATATTCACAGTTTCCATTAGTTGGAGCCGTGTGACTCCATCTGAAGTGACCAGGTTCTGTCTCTCACCACCAAATTAGCTCTGGAAAAAGTTTCTGATCTTCAGAGCTCTCTGGACCTTGGACAGAGGGTCCGCCCTGTTGAACTGCAGCTCACAGGGACTGTTCCTAGTCTCGCCTTTGACCTGTTCTCCTCAGACCCTCACTGCCCAGGCCGCACCCCTGAGATGAGACCCCTTCCCGGGGTTACCTCCCTCTCTGCCTTCAGGGCTGGGCTGAGGCAACCTGATATCTTTTGAAGATAAAGTGAGGACTCAGAGATATGGGGGTGGAGGGTATCAGGTTATAACATCGCTGGCAGAAAATACTTAGGAAGCTCAAGTTTGAAAAAGGCCAACAGAGACTCTTAGAAAAAAACATAAACACACAGAAATTAGAGCTGAGACAGGAGAGACCAGAGTCTCAGGGGAGGGGTACCCTGAGGACCACCTGTAATAACCAGGATGGAGCAGCTGAGTTTGGTCATACAGGAAGCCAAGGAAACTCACATGCCTGGAGATCAAAATGCCAAGAAATGCTAATCCAGGAGCGAATGCGGGGAGTGAGGAAGACGGAGGCCATGGGTGTCCCCAGGACTCCATTTTCAGAGTCACACAGACACTGCCACACAGCCACACGGTGAGGGAGTGAGCGGGCGAGGGTCAGCGCGGCTGCCGAGCCCTGCGGGGTGTCCCGTTTGGGGGAAACGTCCATGAAGTTTGCGCAGTGAGTGAAGATTTAGAAGTTGGGACACAAAATAAGGCAGCAGGTATTAAGGTGACCATACATAAAACCACCCATTTCCACCCCTACCGTGTGGCTGAGTTGGTTGGAGCGTCGCTCTATGAACGGAATGATCATGGGTTTGATTCCAGGTCCAGGAACAAACCTAGACTGTGGGTTTGGTTCCAGTCAGGGTACATACCAGAGGCAACAGGTCCATGTTTCTCTCTCACGTCAGTGTTTCTCTTGATCTCTTTTTAAAGTTAATGAGCATGGGCTCGGGTGGGGACTTGGAAGAAGAATATCAATTTCCTAATTTATCAATGAATTATTATTGAGCAACAACCATAAGACTTTGACTACTCTTGAGCTGAGAATTCAGTGTTGAATAAGAAAGACCTTCATGACCTCCTGGCCCCTTAGAGGTGACGTTAGAGATGCGCCACTCCAAGGGTGGGTCAGAGGCCAGAACAAATAAGCAATGCTGCAAACCTATCAATTAGGCCGATGTTTTAATCGGGGAACACTTCTTAATGAAAGGAGGGCTGCACTGATTTGTTGTTGATATATTTATCTCATGGCAGATGGTGACAGACTTGTATCAACTGGCTTGTTTAAGTTTCACTGCTCTGGTATGGAGGACAGTTTAAAAATAAATATGTTATAAAATGATAGAATTAAGTACAGGAATAAGAGCTATTGAAACAGGGGGACTTAATTTACCCTGGGATTTAGTGGTTAGAAAGTGAGGAAAGGCTTAATTATCTTAATTACCCAGATGAGGAGAGAACATTCAGGGCAAAGAAAATAGCACGTCCTTCTGGTAGGTCAAACCCTGGGCCGCTTGATGTGGGGCAGGGGACTGAGGGAGAGACTGAGTGTGGGGTGAGGGTGAGGTTAGAGACCCGGAGGGGGGTGCTCTGCACAGCCCCCTAAGTCAGGAGGGATTTGCGCTTCATCAGCATGGGTTAGCAGGCAATGAGGTTTCCATCGGGGTTTTAAGAAGACCCTCAGGCCGGGAGAGAGAGGAGAGATGGAGGGACGAGGCAGGAGCCCCACCAAGAAAGGAGGCCACCTGGCCCGGAAGCTGGGGTCTCCGTCAGCCCTGCTTTGTCCCCACGCGCTTTCAGGATGTTTTTCACTGTCTCAACATGCACGTGTGTGAGCAAAAGTTCAATTTCATAGCCATACTCGTTTGCTGCCTTGTGAAACTCCAAAGGGAAATGGCAAACAAGTGATTGAATATCTGGGCCTAGAATTTCCACTGGCAGTGTGTCCTGGAAATGCACATCTGCGTGTCACGGGGTCTGGATCGCATCTGGAGCCCGAAGGGGAGCTGCCTCCCACGTGGAGAAAACACGTGTTCTGGGAGGGTGAGAGTCCCCCCAACCCCGCCATGCCCTTGCCCACTCCTCGAGGTCTTACAGCCAAACTGATAATAAAATTGGCCTAAGACCAGATTGACAGGATGAAAAACAATCCATGTGTCCAGGGCATAGATGGTACTGCTGAGATGATGAGCCTTCCAGCTTTCTGCACTTTCAGACACGCGACCATAAACTGTGACCTAAACACATACCAGCTAGTGAACCCAAAATAAGCTGGGGCCGCCACAGACATGCCCCCCGAGTTCAGCGCACGGAGCCAGGCTGACCACAGCAGGGCCACCGAAGGGAGGGTGCGGGGAGAGACCGCTGACAAGCTGACGGTGCTTCAACAAGTCCACCTTTAAAAGTAAAAAGAGCTGTGTGCTCCAAGACAAAATGCCACTCATTAAAATGCTGGGGCTGAAGGTCAACCAACCGTGTCTCCAAAGCTGAGAAAACAGAGCCATTCAAATGGGTTCCAAAGACACTGCTGACAAAGAAGTAATAATTCGCCAAGGCCCCAAAGGCAGCCTTGTTTGGGGTGGGGGGCAGATATTGGGGTCACTTCCAACACGGAACAAGCAATCATTAACTTGGGGATCATCTTTCATGATGAAAGAGATATTTATGTTCACCTACTATTTTATTAAAGGTAGCTTAAGATTAAAACCAATTTGCTTATATTTACATACGTATTTTAGATGGTATAAAGATGAAGAGTTAATGACTTGATGGATTCCTTCATTGCATAAAGAATTAGGAGCATCCATGATGTGCAGACGCAGGGTGAAGGCAGACTCGCCCCTGCTGCTGACCCTGAGGAATTTCTGGGTTTGGGCCTATTTCCACATGGGCAGCTTTCCTGAGGGTTCAAAGAAGTAAAATCTTAGTCTGCGCCACCCATTTCAAAAGCATCCCTTCCCATTTCTCCATAGCGTGCGTGTGCGGTATGCATGTGTGTTTGTGTGCATGTGTGTTCACCCGAGCCACTAGCGTGTAAGACTCTAAGATCCTGTGATGAAGCGTTCTAGCTTAGGTGAGGGGGCACCAGCCAGGAGTGAGGGTTTGATTTCGGCTTTGAGGCAGGTGGAGGATGGGGTGATGGAAGCAAAACATTTGGTAGAATTTTGTAACCAAAGCAACCGACCGACAATTCAACTGGGGAGAGATGAGCAAACGTGACAAGAGCTTAGAAAAAAAGCCATCATCTTTGAAACAAACAAAAAAGATAAAATGACATAAATAGCTTCTTGATTTCCAGTTTCTTAAAAATGCTTCAAGGCAGGATTGGGATGTGATAAGTGGAAGAAAAGCATCTCTAATTCCAGGGCTTCTCTTTCTACCACTTGTTTTTTTGTTGTAAGGGTGATTTTTAAGTACACAACATGCAGGTGAGTTTTATGCTGCTTTGTCTTTCCAGAGAGACTCGCAAAAAGAGGAACTGAGTCACTCCAAGCCACCCGTTCCCACCCCCAACTGAGTCTGCCAAGCGAGGGGCCTGATGACGATTCAAGTTTTTGCATATTATGTCATTGGTAGTCAACTCACTCGAGGTGTATCATTTTTAGCAATTATTCTCCCTGATAGCCTGAGGGTTTGCCAGAGAATTCTCTGCCTCCGCTGGGAAAGGATCCGATAACCACATGCTGGGTGAGACCTGACTGGCTTCAGAGCGATGAGCTTAGTGGGGGACGCAGGGGCGATGGTTGGGAACACCGTCTCCATAGTCACATTGATGACGAAAACAGACAGCCAGGGGCCTGAAGACGCCCCTCCCGCAGCGGCTGCACGTGGGGTGCGGGTCCTGGAGGGGCGAGAAGACACCGGGCGCATCTGGTGACACATCGGTTTCACGTCGGTTTTCCGTGATTTACCCATAGCAAATGCTCAGCGCTGCAAATGCCAGTGTTTGGGAGGCAGTGCTGGTGGCTGGGGAGCACCGGGCAGGTGACAGTTGCCACACTCACGCTCTGCGTGCGAGGAGCCCAGCCCAGCGGAGGAGCCCAGGCGCCGCACCACCTCCGCGGGCGGGCGGGGTGAACCCTGCCTCTCCTCTAAGAGGGAGAAGGAGGCCGAGTGGCATTTGCAAAGCAAAAATTAGATAGCAGGTGCGGCCAGGAAGTGAATTCAGTTGTAATTAGTGGTCATTAGAGCCCAGGTATTTCCAGGACCAGATACGCAGGGAACCCAGAGGGTGCGCGCCCCGCCCACCTTGGGCAGGGCAGGTCTTTGTCCCGTGGGTGCGGAGACCCGCGACTCCAGAGCAGCGTCCCGCTGTCACTGGTCGCCAGAGCACCGTCTGGCTGTCACTGGTCGCCAGCTGGGCTCACCAGGTCCCTCTGTGCCGGCCCTGCAAACTGTGCCGCCAGCTGCCCATACCGCTCCTGCGGCTCCTCCTGCCCCAACGACCCGCCCCGACGGGGCCCTCTGCGCCCTCAGCACCTGTCCGTGGGTCCCTCTCTCCACAGGGGCTGCCAGGTCGTCTGCTGGGAGCCCACCGGCTGCTGGGGGTCCCGCTGCTGCGGGCCGAGGGCCCCCACGCTGGGCAGCCCCGCGGGACTCCCCACCCGCGGCATCTGGGCTCGAGATTCCGCGGCCCCAATTCCCCCGGCTCTGGGTCTCATGGGCTCGGAACCCCGGACTAGGGGCGGGTGGCTTCCCTCCCGGGAGCTCCGGGTGCTGCTGCCCCACCCACCTGACCCCCAGGGGCTGCGGGTCTCCATCCCTGTGTCACCCACCGACCTGCGGTCTTGCTTCCACTGACCAGCTCACCAAGGGTGCGTCACAGCCTCCTCCTCAAAGTCAGTGTCAGCCATTCCCTGGCAAGCGTCACAATGAAATAAAAATTACAGCATTAGCATCATGTATCCTGGGTACTAGTTTTGTCTCCTATTTGCCCCCTTGCTTCTCTAGTGAAAATGGAGCAGCAGATATTTTTCTTTTCTCTTCAAATAAACTTATTTAACCCAATATCGAGTCCTACGTATGTCTTCTTATTAATGATGGAAAGGAAATGGTTGATGATTCCAAATTCGCTGTTGCCTGACTGAAGATGAGTGGCTGCTTTAGGGAGTAGTTTTCCTGTAGGAAGACCCTCTGCACGGAGCTGGCCTCTAGCTTCCTGGCAAGTAGAATCCACGTGCGGGCAGAGGACTGATTGCCCTACCCCGAGTGAGCTGGAGCAAAAACAATTTTCTCTCCACTCTTCTGGATTTCTGTGCAGAAATCCCTGTGGTAAAAAGGCAGCCTAACAGGAGAAAACTGCAAACATGTTTATCACACGGATCCGGCCTGTCTGCAGGCGGAGGCCCGGGAAGACCCAGAGGCTCCCCAAAGTGGAAGAGCTACCCCGCAAACTCTATCTCCAGCCGGGACAGCGGAAGGGGCTGTGGGGTAGGGGGAGGGGAGGGGTGGCCCCAGGACCAGTTTGGGAAAGGAGGACGGACTCTTACCCGGATCTGAATCCAAGCCGTGTCCACTGACAAGAGGTGCCCAGACGTGGCTGTCCCATCCGCCTTTCGACAGAGAGGGAGGCGCCTCATGAACGGATATGCATGTCCCCCATGAACACAGGAAAGAGCTCTTGCGAGTGGGCAGCTCCGGCGGTGTTTCCAGGGCCCTCCCTCCCCTGCGGTTGGCCGGAGGGAGTCAGTCTACCCTGAGCCTGCCGCCCTGCACTCGCCCTCAGCTGCCGCCTCCTGCCCGCTCCCTGGGCTGAACCTGCCTGGCGGGTTGAGTTCCAGGGACAGAGTGAGGCCTCAGCAAGTGCCAGGCAGGACGCTGTCCTGAGCCGCTGCCCTGAGCTGCTGCCCAGCCCCACTTAAGCCCCCGGAACATCCTGGGGTCGGGGTCATTGGAGGGGAGACAGAAATCAGGCACGTGGTCCTTTACTCTAAAGTGGGACCCTGTCTCTCAGAGTCCTGTCCTAGCTGGTTGCTCACCTCCCTCCTTTTTCCACTTGGTAATTCCAGGGCCACCTGTTTCCACAGCCGTCACCAGGGCCTCCGGGACACAGCACCCGGGGGACGCACGTAGAGCTGAGAGGAGTCTTAGTGTCTTTGCACCTTGGGCTTGGATCTGAGCGTGGGGACAGTCTGCTGAATTTTCTCGTCTCGGGCCTCCCGGCACCTGCACTTCAAATGACCGTGAGGCAGGAGACCATGCTAGTGGCCGTGGGTGGCTCCCAGTTGTCCCCTGCTCCCCCTTTCTCCCATGGGATGGGATCTGCGTATCTCCCTCCCCTCTACACAGTCAGTCCAGTAAAGGAACATGGTCCTCTGTCCTAGGTTTCCCGCTCAGGCCTGCCTATTCTAGGGGCACCGTGGTCTCCCGTGCAAGTGACTGGTTCAGGACGGAGCGTGTGATCCTACTTCAGCCCATGAGAAGGGCTGCTGTGAACAGGTGCGTTTGTCCAGTTTCTCTTGCGGGGTTTCTGCAGCGACTGTCTCTTCTTCCTCAGGACTGGGCCCCGTCCCAAGGGACGTGCTGGGTCCCTCCTGCCTGCGGCCGGAAAACCACACCCTCACAGCCAAGCGCAAAGTTGGAACCTTGCAGCCACATGAGCCTGGGCTGTCGTATTCCTGGACCCAAGCACCTAGCTGACGGATTTTCCTCTTCCTGAGGTCATTTTGAATAATAATTTCTGTTCTTGGGTTTTCCTAAGTGAGACACTCAATGAAGATGGGAAACGGTCGATCGCTTCAGGCAACATGAAAAATCATTAACAGCTCTTCCAGCCCCTCTTCCACCACACCTGCCTACTGCCCCCAGCACGCACTCCGGGGTGCCGCCTATCCCTGTTTCCTGAACACCCTGTGAGGGGCTGGGCCCACATGCCGCCTGGCATCTCAGGAGGAATGCACATACTTGGCCCTTTAGAACCCAAGACAATAGTCTCCTCTCTCATTTCTTCTCAGGGGACCCCGCAATCAACAGAAGGGAGTACTCACGACACAGTGCTACCATCCTATACACTTTGAGCGTGTTAATTCAGAAGTTACTGTTTTAAATGCATATGTGCAAGCATTCTCGTTTCAGCGGTGCTGCTTTTTTACTCGCTCTTGTCACAGCCTCACAGAGCCCAGGCGCAGGTTGTCAGGTAGAGCCTGGTGTGTGGTGACCCCTGGGAATGTTCAATAAGTGAATGACAGGAGACTGTCTCCCAGGTGTTTGGGGTTAGTGACCCCAAACATGCTCTGGACTGTTGAGATTAGGCTGCTGTGTTAAGTCACCCATCCCCTGGTCAATTTCATCATCATCATCATCATCATCAAATCCAAGCCAGCGCCACCTCCATGGCCATTGTCACAGTCATAGCACCCACGGAGGAGGTGCCAGGGCTCAGAAACAAAGTCACACGTCCAACCTCACAGACACAGGAAACGCCTGCCCCACAGCCAGGCTTGGAAGCCAGCCTGGACCATACCGGGGACGAAGGGGACAGAGGAAGGGCGTGACCTGCCCTTTCAGGACCCCCTGGAGCCAGGGGGTGTGCTGGGTGCTGCAGGGTCAGAAGGCCGAGGTGCTGAGGCTCATTTCTTTTTCTGATTACTCATCCATGAGGGTCACACAAACCCTGCACAATCCCCTAAGTTTTCTCCCCTTATTCTTCTGTGACTGTTTGAATTAAAGCCTGATATAATTGAATTGTAAATAACCAAGAAGCAGAGTTACTCCAAGATAGCTTCAGAGAAGAAATGAGGCCACCTACGAGTCCTTTCATGATCAGGTTCTAAGAGAACCTAGTTAGCATTGGAGACAGAGATAGCTGGCAAGGGGCCATTTCCACCTTCCCCCTGAGGATCATTATTATGGTCAGCGTTATGGTTTTGAGTACTCCGGGCCCTGAAGTGTTTTTCTATATGCATCACAGCGTCTGAGACTGAACTTATTTTACCAAAAGTTATACCTAAAGGACGTTAGCCACTCCCCTCAACACACTCTTCGAAATGAACTGATGTGTTTTTGGCCAAAGAGACATGGTTTTATCTATTCTCAGAGTTATTCCCAAACATGAGAGGACTATCTATTTAAAGTTGTGGATTCCCATCAGCACGCATGACAACTGTTGGTCTACTGAGGTTAGTGTCTGGTCTGTCCCATCAACTGTTTCTACATATCTCAATAAAGATTAGATGGCTTCCTTGAGAGGGGGGTTCCTTTGGTGGTTAGACTTGACCAGCTGTTGGATGTTCTGTTCAGCTCTGAGATATTCTGGTTCTGATTGGAGCTTGTGGACTGTGACAGTGGGCAAGGCCCTTCCTGAAGCTCTCATCTGAAGTTGTCATCTTGTAAGCTGCCTGGAGAGGCTGAGGGACACGTCTGAGGCCATCAGGGAGTGAATAGAGCCAGTGGGGCCAGGAGCCAGTTTCTTCATCCTAGGCTAGACCTCCCTGCCGCTGGGCACTATGCCCACATGAGGGACTTTTCCGGTGGAGAAAGGGAATGGATTTAAGTTAACTTGTGTCATGTGGTAGGAGTTTGGTTCATGACATAAAACCAAGGCAAGGACGGAAGTAAGTTGTGGAAGAACCAAGCTGAATTATGTTACTTATAGTGACTCCACTTTTTATTTTTTAACTTGAATAGATCTGACCAAGTGATTCCAAGTTCAGAATAGGCACAAATATAAAAGCAGCATAAATGATTCCACTTTGTAATCACCAAGTGCCAAGCCCTTGAGAGATGAAAACAGGCTGATTAGACTTTAGTGGAATGACAAATACAATCTGACCCTTGAAAGAGCAGGATCTGCAACGTTTACAACATGCAATATCATCTCAAACAGAAAAAGGCGCCCTGTTTATTTTGTCTTTTAGCTCCCTGTCTATTTCAGACCGGCGTTGCCATAGGAACCGCATCTTGGTCTGCATGAAGATCTTTACCCTGAGCGGAAATAATCGCTACTTTTATGTATTGATCACACAGTAGGTGGCGGGCAATCTTATATAGTCCATCTTCTTTAATCAGTATAGCAATCTCATGAGGTTGACAATCTTTAATTTTCATTTTGAAAATTAAGAAGTGAAGGCCCAGGCATTTAAGGGAAATGTTTAAGATTAAAGTTCGCGGTTGGAGAGTTTGGCTTAGAATCCTGGCAGTATGACTGCAGAATCCTTAGGTTGAGTCATTTATTGATGGTAATACAATCATGGTAGTTAATTGTAGGTAAACCCACAGCCAATGTTGATCTTCCACCCCCTGGTGGTGAGGAGGTGCCACTGCAGCCGGAAGCTCTTCAAGACCAGGGAGGCTTGACGTCTCCCTAGCAAAGCCTCGGGTCACATAAGCAATCGCATAGCTATTTCCACCCGCTCCTCAACATGGCAGGAGGTAGATGCATAATTACCTGTATTCGAGTATCTACCAAGCTAACACTTAGTTGTTAGTAGTTTCCTGAAAACACTGGCGAGACGGCAGGTGACCCACGCCCACTCGTTCCGTAATAACGAGCCAGGTAACTCGCTCCATAAATCCAGCGCGGGCCAAGCTCCGTACTGGCCGATTGTCCTGTCGCACGCTGACACACCTGCCACCACTCAGTTCATCAGAATGTGCGCCTTCATGCTTTCTGCCCGCGGGAGAGGCCCTCATCTGCGCGAGCGACAGGCCCGGCGTCACTGCCGATGTCACTTGCAGGATCCCAGAGGCTGGAACCGCGCAGGTGCGGCTGTGCTGTGCGGGGAAAGCGGGGTGCCGGCCCCTGACGCCGCCTGGGGTTCGGCCACCAGCTCGAACAGCAGCGCGCACAGCCCACGCCGCGCTCCCCAGGGGCTTCCTCTGTCACCCGCTCTGCTTTCACCGCCCGGTGGTTAGGTGGGTACTTTCCTTTGCCTCCCGTCGGGCCGAATTCTGGAAATCTTGGGTATGTTCGGGGTCAGAGCTGTACATCTTCATGACCTCAGCTACAATTAAAATAATTTTCATTCGGCATTTTAATTGTTTTAAAGGGTTGTTTTATTTTTATTTATTTAGTTTTTAGAGAGAGGGAAGAGAAAAAGAGAGGGAGAGAAATGTCAACGTGTGGTTGCCTCTCATTCGCCCCCCAACTGGGGACCTGGCTCACAACCCAGGCCTGTGCCCGGACTGGGAATCGAATCTGCGACCCTTCGAATCTATGGCCGGCGCTCCACCCAGAGCCACATCTGCTGGGGCCTTTCAGCATTTTCTATTCATTGATGTCTAAATTAGTCCATTGGGCGTTGGCTGCGCACGGGGCAGGCGCTGTGTTTGGGGCTGGGACGCAGACAGGAGGAGGAGGACCTGGGCAAGGAAGACCCGCACCCTCTGCGCCTCTGCAGAAGGCCCAGCGGCAGAGGCCGAAGGAGGGGGCAAAACTGCTATAAACTCTGGTCAGCCCCGCGCGGGAATGGGACCTCTCTCTGGTGGATGGAGCAGAAAAGCCAGGGTAACTGGCTGCGAAACTGAGATCCAAGGGAGAAGGCGAGGAGCGCGAGCTGGGGGCGGGGCGAGACTGAGTCAGGCAGACGACAGGCAGAACACAGGCAGACCGCAGGCAGGCAGGCAGACGGCAGGCAGACCACAGGCAGCACTGTGCGGGCGAGGAGCGGAGAAGGGCTCCACCCGCCGCGGAACCGAAGGGCGGCCCTGCGGTGCGCACCAGTCGGGGAGCGCAGGGCCTGGAGCTGGAGGGGCAGCGGGCCTCGCGGGGGCTGCAGGCGGCATCGCACTGGGAGCCAGGGGAGCCGGACCGTCTGGTCAGGTGGGAGCGTCCGAAGCTGCGGCAGAAGCCTGGGGCGCACGGCCGAAGCCCGCGGGCGGCGGAGACACCGGGTCTGTGAGTGCACGCGGCCGTCCGAACCTCGGCCAAGTTGCACGCGAGGCAGGAGCCGCACCCTCAGTGCTCAGGCTGGATGCTCTCGCGTGGGCCCCGAAATACATAAAATCTCCCCGGCGGACCTCCCAGCGGGGAGCTGGTATACGAGAGCTTCCGAGTTCCTGGACCTTCTAGGTTTTCCTCGGACTGAGGAGGGGCCACGGCCTGCGTTACCTGCACTTCTGCCGGCCTGGCCGATGGAGCAGAGCGGGGTGGGCGCGCTGTGGCCCCGTGCGCGCCAGGCTGGAGGTGGGCCGCGCTGCAGCAGCCTGTTCCTGCCCGGGCCCCGCCCCTTCCACCTGCCCCTGCCCCTGCCCTGCCCCTGCCCCTGCCCCTGCCCCTGGCTGGTAATGGAACCAGCCGGCACCTTATCCACTGCGCCACCCCCACCGCCAGGGCATGAAGGTGTTTCCTAGCATCTTCCTCACCGGCAGGTGTGAATTGCAATTCCAGGATGCAAAATAGCTGCCCTCGCATTTTTGGTGGTTTTATGTATTTATTTTTTCACCAGATGACAATTGTGAAAGTATTTAGGGGGAGGGGGGGGGAAGAGGACGTGCCTGCAAACTTCACCATCGTTTGTGCGTGTGAACCAGGACCAGAGGGCATGTTGTGGACGAGGCTGGAGGAGCAGGAAGCCCGGAGTCCAGAGGGCGAGGGGGCCCGGGCTGGGGGAGCAGCTGGTTCCTGTGGGCAGCACTGCCGGGGGTCCTCCCACTGCCCAGGGCACCCGGGGTCGGGATTAAGAGCATGAGCTGCGAAGTCCGATCGCCTAGGCTCTGAATCTTCGCTGGGCTGGGCGGGGCGCTTGAATCCCAACCGCCTGACTAGTCAGCCCCTGTCCACCCGCTTCCTCAGCTTCCAAACTGTGCTGCCCATGGACGGGCAGCGTGACACTGCACAAGCGGATGATGGGGACACGTGGGCACAGGATTTGTGTGACTTGTGCACAGGACAGGCCCCGTGAGGTCTGGAAACAGGATCAGCCAGCTCTGACTTGGAGCGAGGGCCCGAGCTGGGGATTGATCGATCAATAAACACAGAAATCCAGGCGGATGATGAAAGCCAGCCACCTGAAAAATGCGAGGGCAACTACTTTGCATCCTGGGATTGCAAGTCACACCTGCCGGTGCTGCGGAAGGTGCTGGGAAACACCTGCTCGCCCTGGCGAGGGGGCCGCACGTGTCTACCTGCCTGTGACGTAGCAGAAGCTGGTGCACGTCTCCAGCCACCTGTCAGGTTGGGCCTGTCCCCTGGTGCCTGACCTCTGGGCACCAGGCCAAACGTGGTGGGGACATGGTCCCGGGGTCTGGCTCAGCTCCCTGCGGGAGTGACCCGCCATCAGACTGTTGGTCCAGGCTGGTGCTGGGGCTCCTCTGTGAAAGGGGGTGCTCAGGCCCCCTGGTTGCAGAGGGACCAGGAGGAGGGACACCCAACCAGGTGAGAGGTGCTGACCTGACCACTTGTGGTGAGGACCATCCAGCCTTTCTTCTGACCCCACCCCCCCGTCTTCATCGCAATTAATTTTCACCAAAGCGTCATTGCTTCTCTGCATGTGAGAGACCAAGCAGAGCTACCCTCACAGCGCTGAGCGAAGACCCCGCGCGGAGCGGGGAGGGGGTGTCCCTGAATCTGAGCCGGCGGAACACCACCGAGGCTGTCCTTGCAGAGCCTGGCTGCATGCCAGTGATTAAAAAGATTGAGATGAACCAAGCGAAACAGTTTTAACGATCCCTTATGTACCTTGAAAGGCCGCACACAGCACATAAAAAACCTTTATTGGATCATCAGCGCGGCTGGTCCTGTTGGCACACCCACCATGGCAAACTCACCATCTCAGAGCTTCAGCTTTTCAGGGGAGCCCCAAAAGCAGTTTGCTAAGTGATCACAGCGTCAGGGTGGCACCTAGGGACCCGGGTCCGAGTCTCAGGGAGTCAGAGCTCCCAGGGGCTGCCTGGGGCCTTGTTCCCTGACATCCAAGTGGCGGAGTAATTTTAGCGTGAGTTTTTGTTTTTGTTTTTTTTATTTCAACATAAAAGTTTATTTTAAGAATTTCTCATATTCCAAAATAGACAATCTATTCAAAGTAAAGAAACAACTGTGTATCATGCCAAGAAAAGGAAGCTAGATCACAATATTGATTTTTTTAATTTAAATTTTATTTTATTTTTGTTGCATTACAACCATCCCCCTTTCCTCCCCTCTGTCCCCTTCCCCACCCACCCATTCCCCCCAAAGTCAATCCCACTTGTTGTCCATGTCCATAGTTCTTCCATGCTAGTTCCTTAACTAACCTGCTCCCCCTCTTTGCTTCCTCCTCCCCCCTCACCCCTTCCCTCTGCCCACTGAAGGTCTATTCATTATATTCATGTATTTGGTTCTGTTTTGCTTGTTTGTTTATTTTGTTCATTATTGTCCTGAGATTATATGGCATTCGTCTTTCACTGCCTGGCTAATTTCACTAAGCATCATACTGTCCAGTTCCATCCATGTTGTTGCAAAGGGTAGGAGTTCCTTCTCTCTTTCTGCTTGTAGTGTTCCATTGTGTAAATGGACCAAAGTTTTTTGATCCAGTCATCCACTGATGGGTACTTAGGCTGTTTCCAGCACTTGGCTATTGTAAATAGTGCTGCCATGAACATAGGGGTACATAGGTTCTTATGAATTGGTGTTTTAGGGCTCTTCAGGTATAGTAACAAGATCACTTTAAAACATTCATAAGTTAAAGTTGGTTCTTATCCATTCAGCTGCCCTATGTCTTTTGATTGGTGCATTTAATCCATTTACCTTTGTACCTGTGCTACTGTCTGTCTCTGTTTCTTTATCTTCTTAAAGCAGACCCTTTGGCATCTCTTGCAGTGCTGGTTTGGTGGAGATGTATCCTTTTAGACTTCTTATGTCTGGGAAACTCCTTATTGTTTCTGTTTTTGTTTTTTAACAGTGAGTGGGAACACATCTGCCCTGCATGCCAAGCATTAGTGAAACCTTCTAGAAGCCACAGCACAAGGTGGGACATGGCACTAAATGCAGGTACTTGGCCCCTTGGCCCACCTTATTACTCAGCTGCCCACTTTGGGGTCATTCCTGTGCCTGCTGTCACATCCACTAACTTCCCCGCCTGCCCCTCCCCCACCTCATAGCAGGACCAGCTCCAGAGCCCGACACCTCCCTGGTGGGGGACCCCGACCTGCCTGCCACCGCTGTGCTCAAGGCTGGGGCAGCGGGCTGCCCTGCAGTCTCCCCAACTCCTCCAGGGCAGGCGGGGGTCTCAGCAGCCGCTGACCCAGCTGGGCCCCTAATTGTCAACCCTGAATAAAGTGCTAAATATTTGCGCCACCAGCTGCCCCCCCCTCCCCAAGCTGGAGGAGGCGGGGTCTCCGACAAGGACCCCGACGCAGCCGCGCCCCACGCGCCAGCTCCGGCCCAGACTCGCGCGTTTCCGCGCCAAGCGCCCGCGCCTGCGCGTCTCCCTCCCTCTGCAGAGGCCTTCAAGCCGCCCAGGTCTTGTTCAACGCGGAGCCAAGTTGTCTTCTTCGTCTTCCAATAACTTTGGTGAACCTGCTAGTGACTGCTGGATAAATGCATGCCCGTCGTGCTTACTTTAATATTGCTATGGTTATTGCACTTGTACCAGGTTTTCTGTTCGATGGAGCAGTTGTTAAGTGAATGGAGTTAGCCCGGCATTGCGGAGCCGGAATCTCAACTAGAAAACAGAAATCTGGGGAAAGGGGTGATGAGACCCTGGAAAAGGGTGAGATGGTACCTACGAACAAGCTGACCAGGCATCGGTCACAGCGCCCCTGTGCTGGGCACGTGAGATGGTGGGGACCCTGGGCCACAGGGACACCACAGCAGGTGGGAGGCACAGCATTTGCAGGTCCCCACAGGAGACAGCAGGAAGGGGCTGGGGACACCCCATGCACCCACGTGCTCCCCAGAAGAGAGGAGGCTTAGGTCAGAGCCCAGTGGGGACAGGGGCATGATGACAGATGGACATGCCCGTCCTTTGCCCCAGAGAGAAACCGTGTGTCTACTTTCCAAGGCTGTTTCCTATGACGCCCAGACGCACTTGAAAACGTACAGAGCAGAAACCAGGGGACAGACCAGGCCTGTGTTGTCAGCACAGAGGAACCCCTACAGAACTGCTCCCTGGACCTTGAAGGCTCGTGAGGAGAAGATCAGTGAGAAGGCAGAAGAGGACAAAGGTGACCTGTATTCTGGGGACACGGAGGAAAAGGAGGCAGGTATGGGGACAAACAGGTACCTGTGCTGCAGAAATGCAATCGTGAGATGAGCCATTCGGAACCGTCGGCGGAACAAGGCCTCACCCGGACGGCATGGGCAGATTGGGGGCAGAAAGTGACATTGAAAGTAGGGAATTTATCGTTGGTGACCTTTTAGATAAGAGCTCAAAATATTGGTGAGGAAAGGACTTAGGTTTCAAAAACGAGGTGGAGAAAGTCTGTGAACAAACACTATAAGATACAAGTTTTAGAGAAGGTTTCTTAGATACAACGCTATGGACACATCTGTAAATTAAAATGTAATCAATTGCACTCCATCAACATCAATAATGTGTACTCTTCAAAAACTCACTATTAGCCCTGGCTGGTAGCACAGTGGATAAGGTGCCGGCCTGTGAACCCAAAGGTCGCAGGTTCGATTCCCCAGCCAGGGCACATAACACGGCTGCAAACCAGGTCTCCAGTCAGGTCTGTGCCTGGAGGCAGGTGAAAAGCAACCCTACACTGATGTCTCTCTCCCTCTCTGCCTGTCTCTCTTCCCCTCTTTCTAAAAATAATGAAGTAAAATCTTAGAAAAAAACCTCACTATTACAGGTATAAGAAGACTCTCCACAGACTGGTAGGGAATATTGTCAATCATAAACTACTTGGTCTCGTGAGAACGAGCAGAGAAATGACAGGGGAACAGGCTGTGAGTGTGAGAAGTGTATTTGGGCCCCACAAGAGGTGGGCTGAGACCTAGAGGCGGGAGCAACAAATAAAACAAAGGCAGGGGTGTAAGGGTGGTTAGAGCCCAGGGAGTTGAAGGGACTCTGCAGATGGCTTGTGGGGAGGTGGCTCTGAGGTCAGAGAAGTTCCTAAATTCTTGCCAGTAGGCTAAGACATCTCGGAAGGCCACAGGCAGTCACAGGTGTCAGCAGTCAGCAGTTGTTGGGGGAGGGTGGGCAGCAGACTTAATGGGGCTTGCTGAAATTAGACCAGAACCCCCGGAACCCAGGTTTCAGGCCTAAGCTGTGTCTAATAAAGAAGTTGTATTAAAAATACTTAAAGAACTCTCCAAAGTCAACAACAAAAAAGCAAGTGACCCAATTAAAAAACAGAACACAACATTGAGCAGTTTCTTCACTAAAAATGATATACAGGCAAAAAGTCACCAATGCGTATGACCCACACCCTCAATCCCTAGCAAATAAAAACCACAGTGAAGGACGACTGTGCACTTCATGGAAAGTGACTCCAATTTTTGCAAGTCTGACCTTACAAATGCTGGGAAAAACAGGCAGGAGCTTGAACGCACATCACGATGCACGCACCTTGGAAAACAATCTGAAGAATTAAACGCTGACCTTTCACGTGATCAAGTAATTTCACTGCAGAGAAATGAATGCATGTGTCCTTTTAAAAGCTTGCACACAGATGTTCACAGCATTTGTGTGTTTGTCGTGTCCACAAAGAGCACACAACCCAGTAGTCCCTCAACACAGGAATGAGTGGGCAAAGCATGTTATCCACACGGTGGAACGTTACACAGTGATACAAATAGAAATTCAAGATTGATGCATGCTACAACCTGGATGCATCCAAAAATATATGCAGTGAGTGAAAGCGGGAAGAAATGACTATACACCACATAATTTCCTTTAGTTAATAAAATGTGAGGACAGGTGCAAAGTGGTAGAAAAATCAGAGGCTGCCTGGGGATGGGGGGTTGGGCATGGGCATCGGGAAATTTGGGGGGTAATATATGTGATATCATGATTTGGGGTGTATACAAATGTCAAAACATCACATTTTATTTTTTAAATGTGTTGTTTACTGTATGTCAATTATCGCTCAATGAAACTGATGAAATATATAGGCAAAGAGGAAACAGAAAGAGGTTGTGAACCTTTTTCTCGTGGCAGGTACGCAATTCAGGGACTTGACTGGGACGGTGGAAGGGAAACCTCCACCCACACTGTCTCATGTGGACCGTTTTTTGAGATCGCCTGGGAGAGTTCCTGTGTGCGAATGAAGCGGGCACGAGTGGAGAAAACTTTGTGAAAATCATGCACAAACCACGTCTTCCAGTCAATCTTCGTTCAAAGTAGATTACGGCCTGTCAGCCTGGTCTATCAGTTATCCCAAACTCGCCTGCTCCGTTGCTAATCATGGGCGTATTTAATTCTTCCAATGGATTATAACTTAATGATGTTACTGATGACATCCAACAGGATGTGCTAAATTTAGGACACCTCATTACGTTGAAGGTCGCAATGGACTAACTCTGGATAATTGGTTGTCTTTCTAGGCTGAGCCCAGACAAATCTTAATCAGGGCTATCCGCAGGGGCAGCAGCTACCGCACCGAGTTTCCAGCTGCCTGAGACTCTTTCCCTCTCGTGCCCTTTTCTATTCCAGGAAAGTGGGCACCGCCTGGTGAGAACGGGTGGACGACGGGAATAAGTACGTAAAAGAGATGATTGGCTTGACTAAGTAAAGGTCAACCTTTATTTGATAAAGTTACATTTGCGAGAGCTCGGAGGTGAGTCAGTTAATATTTATTAAGCATCGACTCAGGTTCCTCGAGTGTGTTGAGAGGAATGATGGATCACCCCTGCTCAAACAGAGGGGCTGTGAGGGTGGAAAACGTGGAGAAGCACGCGTGGTATAAAGTCAACAGTAGCTAAGAAGGATTCTGTAATACAGTCAAGAATAAAACATACAGAAAGAATGTTTGCCGTGCGAGGGTGTGTTAGGTAACGTTGATCAGACGACTTTAAGGCTGGAGAGCTTTAGGTTGCTTGCAAGGCGTTGATAAAAACGGGGTTCATTTAGGCCTGAGTGACGGGTAACTTCGGGCCGCTCCAAAGGAGAGGGTCGGGGCTGCAGGAGCGGATGCTGTGACCTGGGACAGAGACAGGCGGCCCACACGTGGAGGGGAATCTCGGAATCTGGAAGCGGCGGGGCTGACCGAGGGCCGGGACCACCATCCTGGGGAGCCGTGCACATGTTTGGGGAAAGGGGCATGTGATGGAACTGACCGGGCTCTGCGCGGGGCGGGGCAAAAGTCCGTCGCCCGTTGGTCCTGTGGAAAATCACAGGGTCATCAACCAAGAACTCCAGACGAGGCTCTGCGTTGGGGGCGCTCACCAGCGTGCGCCTGCTCCCCAGGCCCGCATCCCCATGCCGCCGCATCCGTCGCAGGGGCGCAAGGCCCCCAACAAATAAATGTGCAAGGCCTCCCGTCCCCTCGGTGGCTGGGACTTTCTCCAGCTCGGCTCCTCGCGTCAACACCAGTAGTAGACGGCGCCCTTGGGAGCTGGGCGGGGGTGGGGTCGCGGGGGTCCCTGCGGCTGCCGAAGCTGGAGGCAAACAAGTGCCCCCCACCTGCCCCTCAGGGAGGCTCGCGTGGCCACACCCCACGTGAACACCCGCCCACGCGCGCTGTGCCCGCAACTGGGTGCGGCGGCGGCGGCGGGGCGCAGGGCCCTGGACGGGCGTCCAGCGCGAGAGGCTGGTGCCAACAGGCCGCGCCGCAGGGCCCAGGGGTGCACGCGGGACTCCACCTGGGTTCACCTAGCGCGCCTGGCGTTCCCACAATGGCGGAACCACCATCGGGGCGCCCCTCAGGACTTGTCCCCACCCAGTGTCGCGTGGCCGCGGGCTGTTAGGAGATTCTTCCACCCGGCACGCACGCTGACAGTCGGTCCCTTTTCCTGGACGTGTGATAAGATGTTAGGCTCTGAAACAGCCAAACGCGTAGATCTGCGGCGCTGTTGATCAACATGGATTGTTTCCAGTTCGGACCTATCAGAAACGTCTTTCTACATGTCTCCTAATACTCGTACGAGGATTTTCTACTGGGCAACGGACTGAGACGTGGGACCGAGAGATTGCGTGGGGCGTGCGGGTTCCGCGTTAGGCCGCGTGGCGACCAGGCCGCGCACGTCACCCGGCATCGCTGCGCCTCTCCGCCCTGGACCAGTCGGGGCTCCTCTCACAGCCCGTGTTCGCAGTTCTCAGGCTTTTTAACCTCAGCCCCAGCAGTCAGTGTGTCATTCTAACAAATTTTCATTTTATTCCAAGTTTCTCTGATGACTCATCAGATTTCAAACATTGTTGAAACGCTTTGGATACTTAAACATACTTTTTTGGGAAGTAACCATTCCCAGTCTTGCTCCTGTTTCTTTGGGTCCTACGTCTGCTTTTGGAACGGAAATGACCCGTTTCTGTGGCCTATTAGCTCTGTGCTGCGTGTGTCCATTAATTCTTCTTCCACGTTACTCCCTGTCTTTTCAGTTTCGTAATGGTGTCTGTGGATGAATAGCTCCTGGGGCTCAGGTGGTCCAATGTTTTGTAACAAGTTATCTAATTGATCAACCTTTTCTTTATGGTTCGTACTTTGTCCTTTTCAAAAATGTTTACCCCCAAATTAATTAGGATCCTGTATGTTAATGCTAAAAAGTTTTCTTTTACCTTTAACATTTTACTATACCATCAATGTACAATTGATGTGCGTATCCGTGTTGTGTAATGTTGTGTCTCTGTGTAGCCGTATCTGTGTGCATGTTTTAAGCATGTTTGTGTGCATGTGTTGTATGTGTCTGTGTGCACACGTGTGCATCTGCATGACTGTTTATGCATGTTTGTGTACATGTGTGTGCATGCCTGTCGTGTGTGTGTGTTGTGTGTGGTAGGAGCGAGAATCCTAGTTGAACCAGCGTCACCTTCTAAAAGACCCCTTTTCCTGCGGGTCTCCAGTTCGGTGCCCTCCTTCTTTTTCATAAACCAAGTGTCTACACACAGGCGAGTCCAGACCTAGGTTTTCACTCTGTTCTACGCGCTGTGTGTCTAGTTTTGCGTCCACACCACGCTTCCCTTTTCTCTGTTTCACCAGCATTCCTGGACACCCTCCCCACTCGCGGCTCTTCGAGGCTGGCTCTGCGCGGGTTCTCTGCGGGTGCCCAGAGAGGTGCCTTTACGTACAGCAGGCGTCTGGACAGCGGCGGACGCTAGGGACAGGTGTGCGCAGGCTCAGGACAGGACTGGGAGAAACTCCCCAGCGTGGGCGTTTCCCTGGGGGGTTGCTGTCTGCTGTCGGCCAGGAACAGGCACGCACTCCCCTCCCCCGAGTCAGTTCCTGAGCTGGACCTGGAGGGAAATTCCGTATCTCACGTCCCAGGACCAGGTGGGACCTGTGCTCGTGTGACAATTGTGTGTTGCCAGCTACAAGCCATGTGTCTCACGTAATTAATTTAATTACCGTAGCATCCGGCAAAGTAGCTGTAATTGTTCTTAATTTTAGCCAAGATCACGCAAATTGTAAGTTATTTACACGTTTTCTCAGAGCCCATGTTCCTCTAATTAACCAGATAGTGGTCATCACACAAAAATTTGTTCATTCGAGCAAATTCACTCCAGGCCAGTAAATTAGCTGATACTGTCTCCTGTTTTCATAGCTATGGGTCCTATAGCTAAGCGACATGGAGGATAAGTATTTAAGCTCTTTCTTTTTCCCAAAAATAAATATTCCGTTACTATCCAAGCACCGGTGTGTTGATTGCAATTAACCCTCCGTCTAGTCATCGTCAAAGCCAGTGCACCAGAGCTGACTTCCATGTGTCAGACCATTAGCTCAGATACCACCTTGTCCTTGCAAAGTGAACTCTAATCAGGGAAGCGTGGGAGGTCACCGCTGTGACCAATTACGGAGCATTATTCCCGAGGTTCCAAATCAGGCAGCATCATCTTGTTCCTTGTTTGCCTGAAGTAGGGGGAGGAAAATTCTGCTTTATCTGGGCCCTTAAGGTAAGCGGTTTTGGAGGCAAATTAAGAAGACAAAAAACACATCTGCCACCTCTCCACTTCTGTGCTCCCCTCATTCCTGGTGCAAGCTCAGACATGCTCAGGACGAATGAACCGTTGTCAGAGCTGTGCAACAAGGGATCGGAAGCACACGTGAGGTCATGCTGTGCAGCCCACATGTAACACACATCACTTACTGCTGCTCATGCCAAAAGCGGCTGTAGTGAGCAGCCTTTATTCCCCAATGAAAGAGAAGAACACTTTCCATTCTCCTTATGAAACTCCTTGGGTGGATAAATGTTCACTAGTGTCACATCGGCCTGAGCTGCCCCTGTGGGGGTGACGATGGCCTGCAGGGTAGATCTGTCCCACGATATAAATTTATCAGTCAACTACAGAACCTTCATGGCTGCAGGCTAAAAAGGCCGCAGTACCTCAAAGTACACTGGACGTTTTGTTTCTAGCAGAGAAACTATCCTGCACTTCTGTGTGATAATTTAGATGAAACAGTGCAGCGACCCACAGCACTTCTATTCTTTTCCCCTGGGGAGGGCAGAGAATACAAAAGGAGACGTAGGGAGATGGGGGAAGGAGGGACTGAAAAGGAAAAAAAACAACTGAAACTATGTTGGAGAAACTACAACTTCACACCTTTGCTTAAAATAGTGTCTCCAGGAGGAAGAGGCAAAGAAGGAGAGCAGTTCAGACAAGGACCTAGTATGAAAAACCATGGACATGGACAGCAAGTGGGACTGACTTTGGGGGGCAGTGAGTGGGTGGGGAGGGGACAGAAGGGAGCAAAAAGGGGCTGGATATAATACAACAACAACAAAATTAAATTTAAAAAATAGTGTCTCCAACTGCATTCATTCAGCATCACTTGCTCAACCAGTATTCGGAGCTGTTTTTATGTGCTGGGCATTGACCCCGCACTGCACAGGTGGCCCTGGAAGCAGGACCCTAGTAAAGTCCTGGTCCAACGTGCCCTCCACAACCTCCTCCCCAATGTCAAAACCATCCGATGTGGGGGTGGGCGCAGGGCACATTTTCTGGAAAAGATAAAATTGATGGAAAGTTGTTGCATGACAACTTCCCTGGTGATGAACTCTTTTCCACAGAAGGGCGCTTCCATGTTCAGACCTTTGGGAAGCTGTCTGCTTGTTCATGTTTTAGGCAGGGAAGGCTGATCAGAGACTTGAGAATGAGGGGACACCTAAGGCATTTTCTTGTCGAGTTTGCAAAGTGAACCAGGTTTGTGGGTCAGAGCAACTCCCTGGATGTGCGTGTCTGACAGGCCCTGGGGACCTGCTTTCCCCCTAAACAGCCACCATCATTTTCAAAGCAAAGTCTGGTTTGGCAATGAAGGATCAACCTAAACTACTCTTTCTAGATGATCATTTTCTTCCCGGTTCTTGGAAGAGAGCCTCATTTTATGAAATATGTTTAACAAATGATATTAAAATCGACCACCAAGATCCAATCACTAGTAAGCTAAACTCAATAAAAATATACAAAATCGGAAACCTCACCAGTCACCCAAAATGCAAATTAGAGCAATAAGGAGACACCATCTTCCATCTCAAATTAGCAAATCTTTTAAAGTCATGGTAGCAATACCAATGGTGTTGAGAATTTGGTGATCAAACACCTGTATGTGACCTTGGAAGCGTAGATTTGGAAATGCATAGCAAAGCCTTTGAAGTACATTGTGACTGAGTAAATTAGAAATTCTTATCAAATTCTTATCAAGTAACAAACTACACAGGAGTCAAGCAGAAAGATTTCCCTTGAAAACGCAACTCCTAAATAAACCTGCCGAACTCCCTGCTTGCCGTGAGACCTACTGCAATGCTTGGAAGCATCCTCAGGCTTTTGGACACCGGTTTTCCTAGGAAGCAGTTCAATACAGTGGAATGTCCCAGGTCAGCCTCTTTAACGGGGAACTACACCTGTGCATTATTTTTGAATCAGCCCATTATTTTACCTTGAAGAGGTTGCTTCTTACTCTCCCGCCCGTTTGCCTTATTTTGCTGACAACCGGAATTGAGAAGTTTCAAGAGTGGGGCGTTGTTCTTGCGTTTGAGCCTCTAGCCTGTTCTCAGGAAGCTGCACCCGCCACGTGTGGGTACGACCGCTCCTGTCCCTCCCTGCCCTGCTGCAGCACAGCCCCCACCAACGCGGGGACCCACTACAGACGTTGTGAGCCTGGCCCTTGGCTGGAAATGATGATGAACGAGGGACAGACGTGGGACAGCGTCTGAAGACACCGGGCAAACTTGATGAGAAGATAGGCGGGCGTTTGTATGGACAACCAGCTGCTGTCGTAGAACCTTGTTGGGCGAGAGCATTTTCCGAGGGGACAGGGGTGTCAGGAATGCCAGGACTCCATGTGGGCACACAGGAAAGCCACCTCTGAGAACGTCCCCGTACCCCTTTTGGAACGCACCCTGCCAAGTGTCTCCCACACAGCCCGCCGCCCTGCACAGGGTGCTCTCCTCCTCCGGGAACCCTGGCTGTCTGCCAGGTCTCTCTCCTGGGCCTGGGAGAGAGGTTTTTGGGGTGCCCTCTGCAGCTTTGGGGCTGCCCGCCAGGTCCTGACCCTTGGCCACCTGGGAGGGCTCTGAGGGCACAGGGCAGGGATTTTGTACCACGTCCTCTACTTCGATCTGCCTGACATTGTTCTCTGGGTGAGACTGGGGTGATGCGTGTTAGGCAGAAACGCCACAGAGGTCAAGTTCCACACTGGGGTTCGTATGATTGAAATTCCTCACTGCTGACCTTCACCTTGGCCCCTTGGCTAAACCCACCGTGGGTACTACTCCCCATGCATCCTTTGCACCTTGGAAGGAAGTCAGGGGCTGCAGTTCACCGTGTGGGGGACGTTCCCCTCCTTCTTCAGGGAAAGAGCTTCACACGCGGTGAGGGACCTCCGAAGACAGCCCAGGCGGGCCGCAGGGACAGATTCCTTCTCCCACTGAAGTACCCATGTCACTGTAGTAGGTCAACTCACTGAAACTTGGGCATCAGGACACTGGACAATGTGCCAAGAGGACTTCACCCTTAGAGAGAAAGAAGAGGGGAGAGAGAAAAACAGAAAGGGGGTCGCAAGCCACCGGGGGACCCTCCGGGCCGGTGCTGCTTGGAGAAGGTGCGCGGAGCTGGGGAAAGGGCCGCCTGCAGGAGCGCAAGGGGGCCCCTCTGCTCTCAGCGGACCCCAGGGGACCCAGTGGGAAACACAGGCAGTTCTCCGGGTGCAGGGGCAGAGCAGCCCTGCACTTAGGGCTCCTCCAGTACCACGGACGGAGCTTCAGAGCAAGACACCAAAGGACCAGTTTTCAAGTAACTAAACCACAGCCCAGAACAAATCCTCGACACGTAGAAAGTTACATCAGAGTGTCTGCCAGCCAACAAGCATTGCCAGGCAGCAAAGAACCAGGAAAACAACCGCGAGGGAGGAGGAAACAAACCATCAGAGCAAACCCAGAAACGCCACGCACACGGGACACAATGGAAGACAAGGATGTTGGAACAGTCAGCACACCTGGGACTCCACATGCTAAAAAGCTGCTCTTGTTGAATAGTGTCGAAAATGCGAGATGTTGATAAAACCCAGACAAAACTCACAGAGATGAAAACTATGGCCACACCGGGAACGGTGAAGTCGTTGACTGAGGACGAACTGCTGTAGGAGCAGACAGGAGTCCAGATCAAGACCCCACCCTCCCATGACTCCGTCTCCCAGCCGGGCCACAGGAGGGGTCTTCGGGGAAGAAGCTGGTTTCCCCACTTAGAAAATTCCCGCGGGAGATGACAGATGGTTTTCCAGCCACTGCCGGAGCCGGAAAGAATGAGATTCTAGGCAGAGACCCTACCCGGCACCTGCCCCAAATGTCCTGCTTTTGGGGATGTTTCCAAACAATGTAAAAATACATAAATAGAATAGCAAAAATATTATAAACGCACCCTCCCATCACACGTGGCATGCACTTTCCTTTAAAAAGCGGGGAGCATTCTGGGATCTTTCACCAGGAAAAATCGCATAGGCCTTCCCCACGCTGGTGGTCAGCGCAGGGCGGCAGGAGCGCACGAGCCGGTCTCTGCTCACCCAGCTGGGCGCGCGGGTCTCAGACAGCTTCCTGGAGACGTGTTGCCGGCCCTACAGCCGGTGCCCTCGCCCAGGGAGTTTACTGCCACCTTCCCCGATGAGGCACAGGCCCTGCGGGGAAGCCACTGTCCCCGGCCCAGACGCTGCCTCTCCAGGAGCCAGTCGCTGCACCTCAGAACTGCGGCCCAGACTTGCCGCCACAGCCCCCCGCTGTGTGCCTGTGAGCCCCAGAACTGGGTCTGACCACGTGCTGCCCCCGGCAATGTTTCCCCTGTGACTGTCACCCTCTCATCACGTGTCCAGCAGCCCCAGGCTCTGTGCTGCGTGTCTAAGAGCTTTCCTGCTGTCCCCGACGTGTGCCACAGTCTTCAGCCCGTCCTTCCGCTGGGGCTGAGCACCCTCCTGGCACTAGAGGGCCGTGCTGAATTGCCATCCCAAAGCCTTTGCAGAGAAATGTCACCTTTAGCTTCCTCCGCGGGCCTTGTGCCTTGACTTCAACTACTGCTTTAGTCTGCAGGTCGCTGGACCAAAAGCCAAGTGGTTCTAATTCCTGCTTAATTCACTAGAATGTCCTTGCCACCAGGCTTCTGATTTCTATGCCCACACAGGTTCTCTTGAGGACAAAGAAAGGTTTTTATGGTTCTCTGTCAATAAACCTGCTTCAAATGACTTAGAAAACAGTATCAGGCTTGCTTTTTATTTCCCATAAAGGCTTTTTAGTTTTGCTAAACCACATATACTTATTATTTAAAATTTTTTAAATTGATTTTAGAGAGAGAGAGGGAGAGAGAGAGAGAGATTGAGTTGTTCCACTTATTTACGAATTGATCGGTTGATTCTTACATGTGCCCTGACCAGGGATTGAACCCACCACCTGGGCCTATCAGAACGATGCTCTAACCCACCGACTACCCAGCCAAATACACTTAAAATGAAAAAGAGACAACTGTCGTCTGAAAGGGCGAGCAAAGCAAACTACTTTCCAGGGCCCCCCGAGCCTGTCCTCCCATCTGAGTGCAGAATGTGCGCCTCTGTTTTCTCACAGCAACGACGTCACCGCAAGGTCCTTGGTCGGAACTGATCCCGGCGCAGCCGCCAACTCACCGACGTCATGACGTCAGAGGCTTGCGCAGCCGTCATCGCTTCGCCTCGCACCTGCACGGTCGTTGCTCCGACTACAAAGTCCCTTCTGCTCCAGGTCCCGGGGGCGGAGCCCCCATGGAGGCCCTGGGAGGACAGCCGCTCAGTGTGTCACGGAGCCGACGACTGCCCGATGTGGTGGGATTAACACACGCGTTGCAGGCATTCCGGCTCTCAACGGTGGGAAGCACAGCCTTATTGCTTCATCATGAATTAAATGGAAGCAGTACCGTCCCCGACGCCCCGTGGACCCTTGCACGGGGGCATCACTGTCACAGGAAACTTCTGTCCCTCTCGAGTGTATGCAGCCACCACTCGCTACCGCGTCTTTTTCATGCACCCAGCAGGGATTTGCTCCTACTGTGAGCACCTTCTCATGCCCAGCGATGATCACCTTCCATATGCCGGCAGATAATCAGCGATGTCCTGCAAACACACGCATGAAAGCTGTGACCTCCCTCATGTTATAGATATAGAGGAACTCGAATAGGCAGGCGGCTCGCCCCAAGGCCTGCTGACGCTGGATGCTAAACGTCCCCTGATTCTCCATATCGTCCGTAGTCGTCTTGGTTTAGGTGATGGCTAATCTGGAAGCCATGCGGAAGCTATCAATAACTTGGTGGCTGTGGTCTTCTGCTCTAAGACGGTCAAGTTGGAACTGAAATAAAACGATGCATTTCTTCTCTGCCTCAGACACAGACCCCCTCTCCCCTTGGCTGATGGATTGTTTAAAAAATATTTTATTCATTATTTTTAGAGAGAAGGGCAGGGAGAGAGGCAGAGAGGGAAAGAAGCATCCATGTATGGTTGCCTTTCCCCTGCCTCTAGCTACAGACCTGGCTGGAGACCTGGCTTGCAGCCTGGTTAAGTGACGTGACTGGGAATCAAACCAGCGACCTTGGGGCTCGCAGGCTGGTGCCTTATCTGCTGAGCCACCAGCCAGAGCTTGGCTGATGGATTTTAATGATAGATGCACTTACGTCCTCTCTGCAAGTCTTAATGCCCATGCAGATGGTAGGAAATACCTTCATCTTATCCAATTCCTCTGCATTTAATGTAATAGACATGTATCTCCAATATCTCTAACTAACATAGAGCATAGCAAGTTTCTAGCGTAAAACATAATTCTCTCTGGCACGTTATTTATTTTTTATTTTTCAGTTCTGATGTACCCACACAAAATGCAGTAGGTTTTCGATAAGATTGAGTAATAGTAATATTTAATAATAATACTAGCAAGATGATAGTCTGGTGATAATGATAAAAGTCAACATCAACTGCACAGTAACTATGTATACTTCACTCTATTTCATAACCTTTCCTGGATAACTCATTTAATCCTCACAGCCACCTGTGTGGAAAATACTGGTATTAATTCCATTTGGAATCCGTGGAAATTGAGTTAAAGATACATTTGGTAGTTAATTGATAGTCCCAGTGAACATTGGAGACAGGATAAGAACCAGGGAAATCTGCATAGAAACAAGGACGCACGGCATGCAGGAGTGTGGGTCAGGGAAGAACAGCCGTTGGAGCTCTCTAGTCAAACATGACATTTTTCTTAACTCCATGGGGTAGGACTGCTCATGGTGGGCCTTAGCTTTTGGAAAAGGCAAAGACTATTGTTAAGTTTGTATATGCGCAACATCAAAGGAAATGAATAACCACACCATTTTTCTTTAGTCTAATGGGAGACCAGCATTTCCTAAATTAGAACTTTAGAAAATTAAAAAGAAAAGTAACATTCAGTTTGCACCTAGTATGTGTCATGCATTCTGAGGTATTTTCACACTTTTTATCTCCTTCCATCCTCACAGCAGCCCTGCAAACTACTGTAGATGCTCTCAGCGCTGGTTTTACGTAAGCAAGGTCTGAGGTCCCGAGAGAGAATGTTTTCCAAGGTTCCACACTAATAACTATGATTCAGGAGAACCCAAAAGAGGGTAATTCATAGCTCATTAGAGTTGGGCATGACAGTTCCATTGTGCCACTGTTACCACCCTGTATCTCATCCCACCATCTTTTCCTGACAGAACACACAGGCCAAACTCATGTTCCTGACTTTCCGCCCACTGGTGCTATCATTTTTTTTAAATGCTTTGTTTTTACTTATGCTTCTTAAATTTTTAATTTTGTTCATCTGCCCTTCAGCTACCGAGGCCACTTATGATTTGTGAAGCCAACGATGTAAATGCAGGTACGGTGTCCGGCACGTTAGGTTACCACCGTGAAATTTAGGAGTCATTTTCACTCCCTACTTACAGTTTAATTGCTCTGTAAGTATGGATTTGCATCACGGGGTGGCTGCTGCATCATTGAACAGCTTGTGGAAAGTAGAATTAGGACATAATTACATAGACGGTGGCAAAAAAGGGAAGCTAAAACTTCATCACGACCTAAAAGGCTAGAAGATGACCTCCATTACTTTCCTGAAGGGCCATTTGCTGGAAGATTTAGCTTTCTTTGATCTCCTGTGTTTACCCTGTAGGATTTTTAACCTCTGGAAAAAACTGGGGGAGAGTTTTGTAACTCTCCTTTAATGAATTGTAAAGAATCGGCTCCCTTATTAGATTAAAAAGAAAGAAAGAGTTTGTTTCTTACTCTTCAGAGGCATGAGGATTTCTTAGCGTTGCCTGATGGCTGGACTTGTTTGTTGCCTCTTGAACTCACCTTGGGTACAGGATGCAAATTCCTCAAGCTACATACAGATTATCAATTGGTTACCTATCTTTTCCTGACATAACATACATTCCTCTCCTATGGCTGCTCTCACACACTCCCACAGACATGATCGGCTTAAAACAATGGAATTTATTTATTTCACATTTTGGAGGATAGAGTCCAAAATCAGTGTCAACTGATTGACGAAAGTCAAGCTGCCAACAGCTGATTCCTCCCTCAGCCTCTGGAAGAAAGGCTGTCCCCTGTGTCCGCAGCCTCCGGAATTCCTCAGGGTTCCTTCAGGGACCGCAGCACCTGTCACAGTCCCTGCCGCCCCCCTGCCAGACCTGCAGCCTCCTTCATGCACGGGGGCCCAGCAGGTCATCTATTGCCAGGCCCTGAACTTGGTCACACCTGCCAGGTTCCTTTGGCTGTGCAGGGCCACATGCAGGGTTTTAGGGACTAGGCATCTGGGGAGGGGTTGGTTCTATCCAGCTTCCCACATACAGAAAATATTACAAGTAAGGGAATTAATGGAAGGAAGATTCTTTTAGTAACTAAGGGTCAACAGAGTAATGGATCTGCTTCTCCAAAGCCTTCAGAGGACAAGGCCACCTAAATGACTGTGGTCCTTACTCTGCTACAACCAACCATTGCCGTGAACGTGTTTTGCTCTGTTGCTGGTGCTGTGCACTTCAGTTCCTGCCCAGCTAGGGGGGACACTAAGGCAGCAGATGGCTCTGGAGAGGTGTCACTGACAGACAGTGGGCGAGCAGGCATGGCGGTTACCCGAGTGGAGCGAGTAGGTAGGAAGGTAAAACTCAGAGCAATGAGGCCGTGGCCCCCGCATTTGGTACCTGTGCTTTCTTCTGGGTAACGAATTGTCTCAGGTCTCACATGGAGGCCACTGATGCATGTTGAGTTCATTTTTGTGTGTGGTGACAAGTAGCCTAGTTTCCTTCTTTGGCACATGGCTTTCCAATTTTCCATCACCCTCATGCATGAGTGGGATACAAAACTAAAATGAACAAATGAACAAACAAAACAAAGAAAAACTCATAGACACAGACACCAGTGTGGTGGTTCCCAGAGGGAAAGGGGGTGGAGGAGGCAGTAAAGGGTAAAGGGGGTCAAATATATGGTGACAGAAGAAGGTCTGACTTTGGGTGGTTGGCACACAATCTAGTATACAGATGGTACATCCTAGAAATGTACACTTGGAACCTATATGGTGGTATTAACCAATATCACCCCAACAAATGAACAAATTTTTTAAAAAAAGAAAATGAGAAGAGTTGAGATAACTTTTCTTCGCAAATCTCAGATTTGATTGTGGAGAGTATTACTTGTACCAAAATCAACTTAAGCATGTTCTGAAGTCTACTGCTGTGAATCCTGGTTACACTATGTGATGTTCTGCATTATTTATTTTGTTGGAATGACACTGGTATGAATGTTATTAATTTCAAATACTCTGCGTTTGATGCTAAGTTTGGAGGGGAGTTGGCGGGCTTTACCTACTGCTTATTCTTTCTTTTTCCACCCCCCCCATTCAAATCTGCTAAGAGGAAGCCTAAAATAAGACTAGGTAACCCTGGTTTAACAGAGAGGTGCAGAAATCAGAGCCCACCCACCTCTGGACTCCTGAATATCATGGAGATCTAATAATTCAGTGAAAAGTTGGCCATCAGCCACCTTATGTATTTTATTTTTTATTTCGCCTGCCTTGGGGCTGAACATTTCTGTACGAAACCCCAGGATACTCTATAGTCAAATCACATGATGAAAATATGGTTCCCGGATCCTGACCTTCCCACTGGGAGATGCTGCCCCAGCCAGCCAGCAGCATTAAATAAAGAGCTGATCACACAAGACACCTTGTGTCCCCTCAATAAATACCCAGAGAAGCACCAAGGAAACTCGGATGAAAAAGAAATACTTGGAGAACATCTGTAGGTTTTAATTGGGCTGCATTTAAAAAATGTAGCTGAGGAGCAGGGGGAATCCAATTGTCCTCCCGGAGGGTAGTGTCTTGTACACTTGCCCATGGCGCCTCCTGTCCGCCGTCTGGATGGGCTCTCCCAGACGCGCCACGGCTTCCAACTCAGCGGACGCGGCACCTGCAGGGAGGGTCTCCGTGTTCAGGAGCAAGAGGGCAATTCTTTATTTAACTTAACATCTTCAAAACTTTCCTTCAGCCTCCACCGTAAGTAGAAAAAATGTTATTGGATATGCACCGTTTCTTCAAATAACATTTGAAACATCCCTTTTGTGGGTACAGACCGACGGTAACTGCATGCTTCAACACAGGAAGGAAACACAGTCCGTGTGTGTGTGTGGGGGGGGGGGGGTGGAGAGGAAAGAAGAGCAATAAAACTGATTTTGGAAACACTAAAGAAAAATGTTACCCATCTGGCAGCTTTTGAGTTTTAGAGCCCAGACAACCAGGAGGGTAAAGAATAATCTTCGTCGATTGGAAGGTACAGTCTTGAGAAAACAGCCTTTTTGATGCGACTTTTGGCAGAAGCTCTAAGGACGCGACCTGGTAGAAGTCTGGGTTCCGTAGCAGCCACTGACCCCTGGGGACACGCGGTTTTGGCCCTGGCGGGTCACGGGGGTCTCAGCGGGGCCGCTGCGACGCTGACAGGTGGAAGAAGGGAGCCGCGGTGACACACACCGGGGGACGCGGCTTCTTCTCCCAGGGGTTCCTGCCCCGCTCAGCCTGGTTCCCACCCGACAGCGAGGTGCCTGCCTATCTCAGCCGCAGGACGAGTCCCGGGGTTCAGAGGCGGCACAGCACAGGCCCCTTGTTGTGGGGACTCCTCGTTAACCCTTTAATCGCGGTGCTGCGGGCCCGCAGATGCGCCGACGGCTGCGAACCCCCGACTGAAAGGTGGCAACTTGCCCATCAGCACGGAACTCACTCCCCGGCGAGGGCGCGGCCTGCGCGGGTGAGTCACGGGGCTCGGGGGCTGGCGTGACAGGGGCTTGGAGTCAAAATGCAGGTGTTTTTACAGGTGTGTGGGGGCGCCGGCTGTGGTCCTAACCTGCACGTTACCAGGGTGTTGCCTGCATGGCGACAGTCCCCAGGGGCAATATAAGCAGCTTGGAGAACCCGCGACACCCACCCGGCCAGCAGAGCCGCTCTGGGCTCCGTGCGGGCCCTGCGCTGCGTGGGGGACACTGCAGGGGACACTGCAGGGGACACTGCGGGGGTCCGCCCTGCACCCGCCGCTGCCGCCTCCCCGCTTCCCTGCCCCTTGGTGCCCGTGTGGGGCTGCCGGGCTGCGGGGCTGCAGGGCTGCGGTGCCCATGCGGGGCTGTGGTCCTCCGCCCGCTGCGGGCGAGTCAGCCCCCGACCTCCAGCTGCCCGCGCCCCTGCGGGTCCTTCGACTCTGCGCGCCATCGCATCGCGGCACCGACCCGCGACCCTCGGCTTCCCCGCGCCGCTGTGTGCTGACAGCTGACCGGGACGTGGGCCCAATTCTCGGGCCGGTGGGGACCAGCACACTGAGGGCCCCACGGACGTGCGACGATGCCCGGCTCCCCGGTGACGGCTGCCCCTGTCCCTTGTCACCTTTCGTGGTGAGGCCCCCCTGACTTTACCCAGCGCATTTCTCTCCATTTCGCCCTCTGTCGGGTCTGTCAACTGCCGAACCAGCACCTGTGTAACAAGCTGAGAGACACCCTTTGCTTAAACCCACTGAACTGAGCGATGTCACCCCGGGGCCCACGGGCGGAGTGGCGCAGGCGACACGGGGCACCGGGCGTCCACAGCCAGACCTCGGGCCGGGCCGGCCTTCTCCTCCCAAGGAGCTGACGCGGCGGGGCTCCCACGAGGTTCCCAGGGCCCGGAGCCTCGCAGGGGGCAGAAGGACGCAGGTAACAGGTCCGAAGTGACAAGTAGCCCAGACGCCTGGCGGTGAGCGGCCACGTCCGCAGGGCCGTTGGCGGAGTCAGGGCCCGCTGGTCGCAGGCCACCTGATTTCTAGCGGCAATAATGACTTTCGCTGCGTTTTATTTCCTGTTCACTCTAGTTTTACCTGCCTCCTGGCCAATACATACTGTGGTCCTAGCCGCAGCTTCCTGCCTTTTAGTTTCCGTTCTGTAAAAAGTATAAAGAAAACAGAACCTGAACTCCCAAGACTTTGATTTGATTTGTTCTCAACACATTAATTAATATCTATCTTACAGGGGTTGTGATTTTTATCTAGGAAAGATTGGGGAAATGATAAAGTAAATAATTAAGAGTTTATAAAGCATTAAATGGGTGTATATGTCTTTGCACAATATGTGTATTTATTGGCTTTGTAGATAAACTTTGGGCTTTAAAATAGATTTAATATTGAGCCCTCTGAGAAGCGCTTTCACCTCTGTAAAGTTTTCCAAAAAATGATAATGAAATCATTCATCTCAGTGGTAAAAGTAACATCTATCCTAAGAACTTTCATAAATAAAAAAGCAACTTTAGAACTTCTGGCCAAGATGGAGGTGAATTTAGACACACTGTGTCTCCCTCCACAGCTAAGAGGGAATACAACTACCTCAAAACTAGAGACAACCAGAAATTCTAGCAAATTGAATGGCACAGAAGTCTGGAAGTCGGACAAAGATATAAAGAAGAAATACTCATCCAGACAGGTAGGAGGGGAGTGGAGCCGGGACACAGAGGAGGTTTGGTGACATGGCAGCTGTGGCCAGCCAGCGGAAAGTGCAGTCACACATCAAAGGAAAGCAAGGACATCTACAGACATAGCACCCTGAATGTGCCCAATCTCGTCTGATCTCGGAAGCTAAGCAGGCTCCTGGCACCAGACCTGACTGTGTGGCCATGGTTGGGGGTGAAGCCTCATGGCTCCTGACTGCGAAAACAAGTGGGGGTTGGGGTGGAGGAAGAAGCTGCCGGTCTCTCAGCAGAGTCCATCTGTTTAGAGGCCCCCATGGTCCTAGAACATCTGCAGACCCACCCACTCTGGGAATCATAGCCAAGGCAACAGCTAGAGAGACACCAGTCCCACATGAGAAGTGGGAGAAGGGCCTGGAAAAGGGGTGAGTGCTGAGCGAGCAGCATTGTTCCCTCTCAGACCCCTCCCCCCACATACAGCGCCACAATGTGAGGAAACAGTGCCTGCACTGATGAGTGCCTAAGACTCTGCCCTTTACAACCTAACAGGTGTGACAGCTCTACCTAAGATGCAGAGGCAAACACAGGAGCCTGTCAAATTGAGGAGACAGAGAAGTATGGCCCAAAAAAGGGAACAGATCAAGGTCCCAGTGGGAGAGCTAAGCAATGAGAAGATAGTCAACCTAACAGACGCAGAATTCAAAATGCTGGTGATAAAGATGCTCACAAACTGGACAGATATGCTTGAGAAGGGAAGAAGTGAAGGCTAGGTTTAGTAAAATGAAGGCAAATCCACATGAAACCAATGGTAAGGGGGAAAAAACTGGGTTTAAAATATTTGGCACATAAGAAAGATAAACAGTCATCCAGTACAAAGTAATGAAACAAGAATTTTTTTAAATGAGGAGAAGCTTAGGAATCTCTGGGACTTAAAATGTGCCAATGTCCAAATCATAGGGGAGCAAGAAGGAGAAGATGTAGAATAAGAAATTGAAAACTTGTGTGAAAAAATGATGATGGAAAACTCCCCAAATTTTGTGAAGGAAATAGACATACAAGTCCAGGAAGCACAGAGAATCTCAAACAAGCTAGACCCTAAGAGAACCACACGAAGACATATCCTAATTAAAATGCCACAGGTTAAAGATAAAGAAAGAACCTTAAAAACAGCAAGAGAAGAGAGTTACTTACAAAGGGGTTCCTATAAGACTATCAGGTGATTTCTCTTAAAAACTTTCCAGGCAGGAAGAGACTGTCAAGAACTATAGAAGTATTCAAAGTGATGAAAAGCAAGGACGTACAACCAAGATGACTCTATCCAGCAAAGCTGTCATTGAGAATGGAAGGGCAGACAAAGTGCTTCCCAGACAAAGTAAAGCTAAAGGAGTTCATCATCACCAAGCCATTATTATGCGAAATGTTAAAGGGACTTACTTAAGAAAAAGAGGATCAAAATTGTGCACATTAAAATGACAACATGTTCACAACTATCAACAACAGAACCTAAAAATAAAAACTAAGTAAACAACCAGAATAGGGTTAGAATCATATGTATGGGGATCACTTGGAGGGTTATCAGCTGGGAGGGGGAAGGAGGAGAAATGGGGAGATGGTGTAGGTATTAGGAAACATAATAGAGTACAAGATACACAGAGGGGTGTTAGGAATAATAGAGGCAAGGGTAAAATCAGCCAAGAGCATGAACTAAGGGGGATGGGATTGCAGCAGAGAAGTGGTGCTCTGGGTCAAGGGGAGCAAAGGGAAAAGAAATTGGGACAACTGTAACAGCATAATAAATAAAATGTACTTAAAAAAATCAATGTTGTGGGTCAAGTAAAATGGCTCCTGGAGATGGGTGTGACTGGGGATTGGCAGAATGGGAGGGATGACCAATCCAGTGGTCAGTGACTAAAATGGAAGCACCCCTGAAGCATGCACATGGCGCCCACTGTATCTGTTTACTCAGGAGGCCTGCTCTGCATAGGAAAGGCTAATGAAGGAAATACTAATGTATTACTTCCACTTGAACATGTGGGAAGACAATCAAGTCATTGCTTTGTGAGTTCATTCCATTTTCAGAAAATATTATTTGTGGAAATTTCTTCTTTATATTGAGAAAAATCAATAGTCCTTAACAATCAGTTGTTGACCACACAGGACCAATTTAATTCCTTTAACACAGAGCAGGTGTTCAAGTATTTGAAATTACTGTGTGTCCCATGTGAGTATTCAGTTGTTCGAACTAAACATATGCTCATACATTCTTGTTCTTTATAAACTTTAATAGAAAAGCTGTTATTTGAGGCATTGAATGAGACTCTTTGGGGATATCAAGATTTATGGATTCTGTGCTCAAAAAATAGCCAGAGGAATAAAATCCTGAAACAAACATAATAGCGTCCCAAGCATTTTAAGTGCAACACAAAAGAAATCAGAGGAAAATGGGAAAATGCAGGAAGATGGCTGGAAGAAATGTCGCTGAGTGAAGCTTGTGTGGATGGGGTTGGGGGGATCATGGGTGGGGTGCAAGGAGGGGAACAGAGAGCGAGAGATCCATACATTGGGGAAAGGTCTAGTTTAAATTTGACCCATGGAAAGCAAACATAAAATGACCAGTAAATAATTAAAAGAAAATACAAGACATATAATTAAACAGCTTGGGTAGGGAAGACATCCTTAAATTAGACAAACAAATAAGCAGTAGTTTTAAAATAAAAGACTTGTAAATAAGGGTACATCTAAATCAAAAGCTCCTGATCAGAGAAGAGCCACAAAGACTGAAATGGAGCAAGAGAGGGTGTGGGGTGAGGGACACATGAGAACTCTCCATACGTTCCACTCAAATTTTCACTCAAGCCTAAAGCCTAATCAATAGTGAGTGTGCTAGTTAGAAAATCAAGCAAGACTAAAAAAAAAAAAAAAAAAGACAAAAAGTAGGACTGAGAGGAAACATGCATTGTAAAACTACTATCCAGAATATTTAAAAACTCCTACAAATTAAAAGGAAAGGAACAAATGACTCAATAGAAAATAAAGAATATGAACAATTACTAATATAGCAAATACAAGTGGTCAATAAACATATTGAACAATGTTCAGCTGAGAAGTAATTAGTAACTACAAGTAGAAGATAATATTTTTACCACCCATTTGGAAAATTATATTTTTAATTTTTTAAATTTAATTTTATTGTTGTTGTATTATATCCATCCCCCTTTTTACTCCCCTCTGTCCTCTTCCCCATCCACCCACTCCCTCAGAAAGTCAATCTTACTTGTTGTCCATGTCCATGGTTCTTCCATACTAGGTTCTTGACTAAACTGCAAATATTTTGAAGTTACTAATGTTACACACTGTAGGTGGTCAAAGAACTTGATAGTCACTCTCTATGTGAATATTTAAAATGCACACATTTCATAATCAAGTAATTCATACCTTAGTTTCCTCTTCAGCAAAAACTTTCAGGTTTTATAGAATTTATTTCAGCACTGCCTGCATTTTGAAAAATTGGAAACAATAAAAACATCCATGCCTAGGAGACTATGAAGATGTAATATACTAATAAATATTTTACAAGAATTAAAAAAGAGAATAGGTCCATATGATTGTATGAGAAAAGACATATTACAAAATAAAAATGATACAAAAAGTGTATCAGAGAAAGAGAGAGAGAGCTCTGAAAAACACACAACCCAAATTGTGTTCGCTTTGAAGGAGTCTTGGGAATGGTAGTTGGTCATTCTCAGTTATTTTTAGAGTTAACAGTTCTGCTTTGAGTCCCTAAGTAATTAAAAAGTCAAAGCAGAGCAGAGCAACAGTGCTGAGAAATAAAGTGGGTCCCACCCTATGACTTTGTAGAGTCCGTAATCAGCTGTCTTCTGGGCTGTTAATGAAAATAGTGATTAGCCCAGTGAGTTGACGTCTGTCCCCCGGAGCACACTGCCATCCCCAAAAGTGCAGAATGTGGTGTCTCATGTATGTCCCACCTGTTGGAGTTCAACAGGTGCAGACATGCTAATAACTAGCACTCGTTCATGGCACCCACCGCAGTGGGTTGGAGACCCAACTGAGGTCATCTGAAATTTGCATGTCAAGATGCACACGTGAACCACTTCTCTCCTAGTACGTTTCACTGCCCACTCACCAACACTTTCTGCCTCCCCAATGAGAGGAGACCATGATTTTTCATTAAAGGGCTAGTGAGAGGTTTAAAATATTACTTTCTCAGCTGTGGTAATTTACAAATCCAGCTGTAAACATTGGAGTTTCCTTCACTTGTATTTTTCTTTTATACACAGCAGAGAAAGGGATACAATACATTTGCATGTATGTCTACCATCCAAAATAAATTGAACAAAACTCAACCCTATAATTTAATTTACTGCACAATCTATTTAATGGATAAAGTCTATATTTTAATTTATATGCTTAAAAATGTATGTTGAGATGAATAACAATTTATGTCATTCTAAAGTTTTATATAGTTGATAAAGCCACTGCAGTGCACAATTTTCTTGTTAGCTTCTGTCCTAAAGCCAGATTATTGGCCAATATCTTTTGGGAACTTCCTTTCATGAATCATATTTTCTGATGGATAATTTCCAAGCCTAATGTAAACATGAAGAGATTTTAAAACTTTCATTCCATTAACTTTTTTAATGGTCTTTTTCTTTGAGTTCTGCAGGAAAGACATGTCAAAGTTCTCCAAATACAGTGAGCAAGCCACCAGAACTCATGGACTGGAAAGGAGTGTTGTCACCAGGAGACCTGTGATGAATAGCAGTCACACCTGACAGCTCAGTTAGCCATGGTGTCACTTTCAGTGTCATAAGAGATACTATTTCAAAACCAGGTGACTCCATGTTTAGTGAAACCACCAGCAGAAGTGGATTGGGACAGAAAACACATGCTTACCACTTTCCTATTTTAATTATCTGTTTGCATGGGTATGATAATCATTGAAGAGCATGTCACCTCAACTTAGCGAAATGTCGATGAAGAAGAGAGAACTTAGCTGGAAGTCCTGCAATCTTCTGTCAGCTGAGAACCAAAGGGGGGAATTTTTACTTTGCTCCTAAAGCTGTTGTGTGAGTTTAGGTCTCTAAATCACTCCAAGTGACGCAATTTCCAAGCAAAGCAAGAAGAGGTTGATTTTTCCCCCTCTGCAAATGGAGTCGTGCCTGGAGGATACATCAGCTCTAAAATAAAGCCTTGAGTTAATAGTGCAAGGGCTTGAATCTGATTTCTCAGACACCAGGTCTTACTGCCAAGACTCATCCTTGCTCTGACAGCAGGTGCAGACATTGTGCAAAAATAAGGGGGCTTGTCAAGTGGGTTTTTAGGCATTTGACTCCTAGGAGGGGCGTTGGGCACCGCTGAGCTCACAGGACCAACTGACTTAATGTGGAAACAATGCACAACACGTCTAGATTGCACTTGGATGTTGAGCTCACTGTTCTCCATCAACTGTGGACCCAGAGTTCCTGGAGAGGACTTTTTCTTTTCTTTTCTTTTCTTTTCTTTTCTTTTCTTTTCTTTTCTTTTCTGGAATGTACAAGGCATGAGTGCTTTCGGCGACTGCTTGAGGCCTGTGCAGAAAAACAGGGACAGGACAATTGAATACAGAGAAATGGTTCAGGGAGTATCTGAGGACTTGAAATGCAACAGGAAATGTCCAGCTGGTGGCGTCAGGGCTGCAGGAAGCTGCCCCAGTCCCTGGACTGGGGGCAGAGAGGAAGCTGTCCTATGGTGTGAGGAGCTCAACCCTGGTGGGTTCTGAGAGACATTTCCCACGAGTCTGGGTCACTCTGTAGTCAGTGCTGAGGACCCCCATGGTGGTTCCATCATTGCGGGGCCTGTGGCACAAGCAGGTGCCCAAATAAACCTGTGTGACCGAGAACCTGCCACAGACACCGGCGCTGAGTTGATGCATGGGGTTTCCCTTCATTTCTACCTTTCTATATTTTATTTGTCATGAAGATGGTGCCACAGCTTAGAAAACAATGCTCTTATCCTTGACCCTGCCTGCTGTCACCTTCTCTGTGCTTTAGGGAGCTGCTGGATGTCCAGATACCGCTGCAGAGTGACCACCATGGTGTCAGGCATGAGAACAGGAGTTGCAGGCTTGTCAGAGTGGGTGGTGCCGCTCAGAACACACGGTGCAGAAAATGAGAGGCAGGACATCCAACGAGCTGCCCCCAGACCTGGTGACCAACTGTGGGGACGTGTGGAGGTTGAATAAACTCTCAGACCCTGAGGTTTTCCATGCGAAATAAGAGGCGAGAGTCCATCTGGCTGTTCTCTTTCAAGTCCGGTTCCACCATCCAGGCTGATGCACTAAAGAATTCAGGGCATTTGTGTAGCTAAAGATTTGCCCGTCAAAACACAAATTTTAAATCTTGAGGTTTTTTTCTGATCATATCAACCAAAAATATAGAAGCCTAAAACTGTAGCTTTTGTTCAGTTTTGCTGGAAGTTAAGTTTATAAAGAGCCACGAAAGGGCACTGTTGACTCCGCAGACCCTCTGGGCCAGCCCCCCACCCCTATGGGGGTGCAGCTCAGGGCAGGTGTCAACTCCAGCCTGTGGAACAGGACGGTCTGCCCAGTGAGCCCTCTGCCCCCACGGCCTTGGACGACTGACTTTGTATATGTTAGCCTCCCGTGGTCAGCTTCCTCATCTATGACATAAAGGCTTGAACAATGTCTACTTTGTTAAGTGGTGGAAAGAGCTCAATGACTAGATGTTTTTCCACAGACATACCAAGCGCACATGTCAGCTCTTGTTCTCTTTATCAGTGACTCTGTGGACATGTTCACTGAATACATGTTAAGAATGTTCACTCAACAGTTTTAGGGAATCTGCAGCATGGGTGGCAGGGGTGGAAATAAAACAGGGTGGTGATGGAAGGCGGCAACTCCTGTGAGACTCCTGCTCTCCCTGAAGCCACGGGACATAACTGCGGACCACAGAGATGGAAATGCCAGTGAAAACCTGACACAGCAATTCGGCACAACCCCCAGGAATGAAGACCCAACTCTTTCCATGTGTGAGAAAGTGACAACTTAGATCAGAACGCTTGGAGCCAAAAATGGAGACAGAAAAGTGGGAGAAATGGATTTATCTGTGCACCATTTTTAACCCTCAACATCCTGGAGGGATCACCGCCTGTCCCAGGACAAAGTCGACCCAGTTCCTTCATGAAATCAGGGTGGAAGTAGATTAGTCCAATTCAACCAGGGACAGGGAAAAGACCAATGGAAACGTATGTCGTGAAATAAGAAACTTGTTTCCACCTCCTGCTCTCTACAAGAATAAACAAATCGATTTACAACAAAGGTGTATAGTCACAGCCTCTGGGCTGAGACTGGTGACGACCATGCAGAGGGACGTGAATGACCTTCAAGACATACTGTTGACAGAAAACAAATACAAGAGGCAGGAGAGCGTGGGCAAGATGTTTTACACATGAAGGAGAAAGAGAAAAAGGACCTGAACACGTACAACTTTCTGAATTTTCAAACGTGCCTATGAAAATGTGGCAGAGTTCCGGGGTTGGCTTCTTGCAAGGAGGGATTTCGGGAGGAGTGAGTTGGGGGGAGGGGGGGTGCACTTCTCTGTCCTCACCAGCATGTGTGCATTTATTTCAGTGCAGGCGCCTTCATGAATTATTTATATAGCACAGCACGCCTGAAAGGAATTATTTTAAATGCCGGTTCCAGCTGCCCGTGCAAGGAGCTGCGCTGCTGCCTTACTCTTGCTTAGACCCCGGCTGATGAAGGGCTTGCTTCATTAAGCCCCGGCCTGGGGCTGCAGCAGGTTCCGCTGATTGTGCAAACAGGTCCCACCTTGGGGCCCCAGGAACACGGATCCTTTAAAAAATACATTGCCTCCTAAATGTTCAAACTGTGAGTAACAATTCCGGCACCATTACTGTAACATGTTAAATAAAGCCTGAATGGGCGGAGAGAGCTTTTAATCAATGCCAAGTGTACGTGGTGCTGTCACGCTGGCGGTTTTTCTGAAGAAAATCCTGGGATCAAAACTGAACTCATGCACCTACCCAGCCGCCCAACCCTCAGCGTTACCGGGCAGGCGGAACAGGACAGGTCCAGCGGTGGGGGGAGGCCCACACCGACAGGTGCGACCATCGGACACCTCGAAGCACCGCCTGAATCCCGCACTCCACATGCTCATTGTCCGCATTGGCCCAGACCACCATGGCCCCTTGATTTCCAACAATGTCATCCCAACTGCCAACGTTCCAAATCTGAGGCAGAAGATATAAATCAGAGCCCGTGCGCACTTTGCTTCACTTAGGAAGTCAGAGTGTGGGGGGCAGCTCTCGTGAACCCCCAAGTGTCAAAGGCCTCGCATACCTACTTCTTAATCAGGAGGGTGGCTCCAGCAGTGGGAAACCATTTGGTTTATTTGCACTGGTGATGATTTACTGATAGGAAACTTGGTCACTCAAGTATTCAAAAAAAATTTTTTTTCTGCCTAATTACAGGAAGGGGATTGATGAATCTTTGTGTTGCTAAATTATTTGCTTTTTAAAAAGACTACAGACTCTTAACTCTTTTACTGCATAATAGGGTAGAACCACCTTCTCAAAACTCAGCCATTCCATAAAATACCTGTAAGTGCATTCCCAGGTGTGTCTCATGTGTGACTGCAAAGGGAACAATTTGGAAGATGGCAGAAACAGGTGAGCCTCCAATGGTGCGAAGGAAAAGGGAGGCATTCTACGATTGATAACAATCCAAAACAATGGAAATTAGTCATTGTTTGCTGTTGATTTCTTTTCTTCTGTAGTTCCAGAATTCAGAAACATAGGTTTGCTTTAGACCACATGGCCTTGACCACCGAAGCTTCCCTTGTGTCTTCTTACAGATTGTTCTGTCTTTTTGCCTAAGAATCACGTTAGAAAGTCCTTGAGAACTTGAGGGATTTGCCTGGAGTTGGGGCTAATGTGGAAAACAAACGAGAACATCAGGAAAGTGGACGTCCTAGTGGCTCTCTCTGACTCTCTCTGCTCCTGGAGATTTCTCAGAACAGGGCTTCATGTCCAAGCCTCCTTGCTCTGGGTTCTTTCTGTCTTTTAAATGCTTCCTGTTGTCCAAAGACAGTCGGAACACATTTTCCCTTTCACTAGGCTTCTGCATCTCAAAGTCACCGGGTGGTCGAGGAGGGGCAACAGAGGCATTGAAATGAGAAGCACCTGTGTCAAGATACTGGCGCTCTAACCGGTCCTGCGGCAGCACGTCCTCCAACCTCCCTAAGCTTCATTTTTATTAAAAATGTGGTTAATAATACATACCTGGAGGAGTTTTCGTAAGGATTAAAAATTAAATGCCCAAGGCAGATTAGCCAATCGAACTTTCAGTAGCTACTTCTAGCCTGCTCCTCTGCGTTCTATTTCTCTTCAGTCCTCTGAAGCACCCTTGAAACGAAGAATTATCTTTTCCAACTCAATCAAGTTTGAACCTTCAAAAATGCTTGCTGATGGGTTGTGTCATCAAATTTTATCTTTACATGGAAACACTAAATGCCAAATATAAAAATAAAAAAAAAAACTTCCTTACAGATTGCATTTTTTAAGTGTTTGTTGAATTTCTGCTATCTATCTCCAAAGCACATCTGAAGCATTGTCAGGAGGTATAATTTAATCAGATGTAGATCATGTATAAGCATTCTGTGCCAGAATTGGAAAGATCTATACACTTGCAAAATTATTCCAATAAAAAGAAAGTGGTAAGTGCAGTAATAAAGGATTAATTAAGTCCTAGAGTGAGAAAGAAAAAAATGCTAACTCTGAATTGGAAGGTCTAGGTGACTGCTTAAAAAACTGGCATAGAGACAAGAATGAGCAAAACTAACAACAAGCAGAACAGAACCAAGTATATGAATACAAGGAATAGGCCTTCAGTGGTCAGGGGGAACAGGGTTGGGGGGAAGGGGGAGGCAGAGGCAAAGAAGGGGAGCAGCTTAGACAAGAACCTAGTATAAAGGAACCATGGACATGGACAACAGGTGGGATTGACTTTGGGGGGAATGGGTGGGTGGGGAGGGGGACAGAGGGGAGCAAAAAGGGGATGGATGTAATACAACAACAATAAAACTAAAAAAAAAAAAAACTGTCATAGAAATAGTTACCAAATATCTACGTAGGCCAAATACTGGAGCACCATAAATTCTGTATGGATTCTATGCCCAAACACTTTTTATTTAATATCTAATTAACTCTCCATCACAATCCTATGAAACAGGCACCGTAATTCCTATTTTATAAATGAGGAAACTGAAATTGTTTAAGGTCATCGTCCTCGTATTCTTTCCAGTGGCCATAGGAAACCTTATAGCCCAGGAATAGAAGAACTTGGAGAAAAGGGACCTAAGATGTCCAGGGGCCCCTATGTGTCCAGGCTGGTGGATCCAGATTGGCACAGATGAGATGTCACAGCATTGAAGGTCCCCCAGCTCTCTCACGGCTGCAAGATGCTTATATGGATTGAGGCTTAACTTGATTCATTATTATTTTGCACTTGTGTTAGGTGTTGTCATCACCTGTCCCTCAACATGGAGTCATAGGTGAGGCTGCAGTGGTTTAGCATGTGGGAACCCTGTCCATTGGGTTCCCCTGGAGTTCTGTTATTCTGAGAGGCACTTGGAGCCATGGGAAAACCTCTCTTTGGCTTCCCTGAACTTATCATTGAATACTACCTCAAATGAAATAAATTACATAACTTTATATCCAGTTCCAAAATCTTGGCTCTTTACGTTGGAAGCCTGTCACCAATTTCCACCTTTGAGCTCTTCTCTCATGGTGAAAACACAATCTGTGCCCCAGCAGGCAAGCTTCAAACGCATGTTTGGACAGGCTTCAGAATAATCCGCTTATTACTGTGTGTCAAAAAGAAAAAAAAAAAAAAAAAATGCATTACTCAGATGATCTGAACCCAGAAGCATTTTCTTTCCAGCAAGGAAGATGCTTGGTTTTAAGAAGATGACTGGGAAGCACTGTTCATGTTCACAACCATGTGGTACTTTAATATTTTATATATATAAATTCTGCCTCCCCGCTACCTACCACAATGCAGCGCTAAGGAATAAATCCCCACGCTGACGCCTCCTTTCCCAGCCCTGCTCCCCAGGAAGGGAAGCAGGGACCTTGGCCTCTCTGACTAACAAGGGTTCAGCTGTTGCTAAACATCAGCTAATTACGAAGGAAGGATACAGAAGTGTGGGCCATGCACGTGTGTGCATGTGTGTGCGTGTGTGTATGCATGTGTGTGTGTGTAAAAGAGAAACAAAGGGATGAAGCCAGTAAGTTTATTTATTTTTTACTCTAACGTGATGAGTCCCCGGATGCTGTGATTGGAATAATTATGCTTCACCACCCACGAGATCATGAAATTAACTATGGAACCTCAATTCAGCCCTCTTGCTACTTGATGAGTTCAACTTGTTTGCTTTTCCTGGAGAAAATGTCCCCTGGTGTGTTACCTCCGATTAGAGATCAGCTATGATGAGTTCGGGTGCCGATTTCCGCAGAAATGTGGGCTCCCTGTGTCCCCGGCCGCTACTTCGCCCAGAACCCAGTCCGGACGCTGGAACCACAGCTGCTGATCGCACCGCAGGGTGGACACGCCGGACACGCTGGACACGTGCAGACGGGAAGGTGCCTCCGCTTTCCGGGGGTGTCCCCTTCGCATGGACACTTAGGTCTGCCCAGGACGTGTGACCGCCCTCTGCCCTGTTAGGTGGTCGGAAATAAATACGGTGGACAACTATTCCATGTAGATTTGTGCAGGAAATGTCTGCCCACTCCAAGGATGTGAAAACACTTCGTTTCCTTGCGCAGCGCGTCTCCATTTCCTGAAAGAACTGGGGACCTTTCACGTGGGCGCATTAACGCGGTTGTACACGCAGACCCGCCACTCACCCGACCGCCCCTGCTTCCCGCTGCTAGGGGTCCAGACTCGTTTATTTCTGAGGACCTGTCCCCCCCTGCCCCGGGACCCTCGGCGCACTGGTTCTGTCAGTCCCTCCCACGGCAGCACCTGGGCGCACCGGCCTCCCACCCGCGCGGCCCCCGGCTCTGCACCCCACCTGCTCTTCCCAGCCCCGCAGGTGCCCCCCGCCCCCAGGCTGTGGGAGCCAAAGGGCGGCGTAGTTACAGCAGCTTTCGGGGCAGCGCGTCTCCCACGCGAGGGTGAGGCCTGCGCCGGGCATGGCGGGTCCCGAGGGAAGCGGAGGCGTGGGGGCCCCTCCTCCCGCAGTGGTTACGGCCACCGGACACAGCAGCTACGGCTGCAGCGCGACACCTCGGTGCCCTGACCGGCCACGTAGGGTCACAGCGCTGACAACACCCCCGTGCGCCCATGGGTGCGGGAGCCCCGCCGCCCTTGACCTCAGCGCCCGCTGCACCCGCAGTTCGGCTCTGCCTGGCGTGACCCCCAGCGAGACCCAGCGGCTTTGAGGTCGCGGTGACCACCCCGCATTCTCCTCCGACAAGTGTCACCTCCAGGTTTTCGGACTGTAAATTACCTGCCACCGGCCGCCGGCCACAGACATATGTGCGCGGACTCCGCACCAACCCCAACACCTTCCACCTCTGCGCTTGGCCTTTGTCCTGAAGGACTAGTATTTCCCCATTATTTGTGGCAGGTGCATTTATTTCCTTTTCACCGCTTGTGATTTGCTGAGGAACTGCGGCTGACCCGGAAGATACGGGACTGATCCTCGTTTCGTGTCCCAGACATTTAACTGTTTCCCTTCAGCACCTGGAGCTGCTTTCGTGCCCAGTGTGAGGACGGGACACTTCCAACTGCTCCTCATTGATGCTCCGTTGGCATCAGGGGCTGAAACACTGTTCACCCGGCCACCCTGAGCGGCTCTGGCAAACCACCCACCCCTACAGGCGGGTCTGTTCCCGGATTTCCTTTTGCTTTTTGTTTGTTGTTTCCCTTGGTCAGTTCATCTTATACCAAAACCCACAATGTCCTAGCTGATTTCACTCTAAAAAACCTAAAGTTGAATAAAAGAACCAAATCCTTCTTCATGCTTCATACTGTCTCAGCTGCTTCTTGTCCTTTGAATTTCCGCATGAAGTTTATAATCACCTTGGCAATTACAAAGCACAATCTTGATGAGAGTTTGATTGAGATGGTATTGAGCTGATAGATCAATTGGGAACGATGGGCCTTTTTAACAGGGTTGCGTCTTCAATCAACACGTATGGCAAATACCCCCATTTGTTTAGGGTCCCTCTTTAGTTACATGCACAGCGATAGGTTGGTTTAAAGGCCATGATAGTCTATTTTCTACTTCAGTTCCTTAAACCTTCATGTTAGTATAAATAAGTGCCCTGAGTTTGGATTCATTATATACACAATGAGCGTGCTGAGTTGACTTATTTATTTTCATAATGTATCTATAGGACCCTTGGGGTTACCTAAGTGTGTATCTTGCTTTCTCTTGGTTCAGCCGATTAAGTTGCCTTTCGAGGGAGGATTGTTCTTCTGCAAGCTGGCCCGCCGTAGCCCGGGTCAGAATCAACCATTTAGATTCGAATAAGGAAATTACTTCTGTGTCACTCGAGGGTACCTTCCTGCTGGCAAACCTTGGTTTCTTCAGCTTCATCAAGCGTTGGGGACTGTCCCTTCCAGGCCACAATGACAATGGTCTAGGCGTCCTGCCGGACCCCCGCAATTCTAGTCTCCGCTGCACGTCTCTCCCCGCCGTGGGGCTTCAGGAGGGAGTTGCGTCTTCTGCAGGGGGCTTCCCACATCTTGAGTCAGCTTCCGTTGGACAGAGGAAGGCTCAGCGCACACACAGACATGCACAAAAACGTGTACACAGACGTGCACCGAGGTACACACAGACCCAGACACACTTAGACATACGCACTCACAGATGCCAAAGTACAGGCATAGGCAGGATGTAAATATTCCCTCTGTAAAAATAAGAATGGTGTCTGTCTGTGTGCCTGTCCTTGGACACGGAAAGGAATTGCAAAGCCGACACAGGCCCCCGTCCACATGCCCTGCCCTGCAGGACTCCCCACTCAGCCTCCTCCCTCTGGGGCCCCTGCGGCTGGCGGGGGGTCAGCAGTCCCTCCTTCCATCCATGGGCTCACCCCTCGGGGTCCCCCCAACCCGGGCAGCAGGCATGAACACAAGTGTCGTGAGAGGAGCACAGGGCAGGAAAACCCAGCCCCATCCATGCAGAAGACAGCTCTGCACATCAGCGTGCTGAGAAATCGCACTCCCCCGTCTCGGGAATCTCAGTTTTATGATACGCTCTTTAATTTAACTGCGGTCCCCATGAAAGTTTTATGCCTGCCCTTCCCTCCCAAAGAGTTTCTCCTCTCAAAGGTGAACTCAGGACTCCACCTTCAGGGAAACACTTTGGATACGTAAAGGGCAAGTCTTGTCCTCAGAAAGTTAAAAGGACACTTTCTCACGGCTGGACGCTAACGCGTCAGAATGACAGGGCTCCCCACACCGGGTGCCCCCGTGTGGGAGGTTTCCTAACGGGCGAAGGTAATAAAACCATCTCGGCCAAGACACCGAGTGTCCGCTCCTGGGTTTCCCGCAGCTTCCCTTCCCCACACACCCCTCCCTGGAGACAGAGCCAGGGCCCCGGCAGGTTCCCGCTAAACGCAAGCTTGCCGGGCAAGGCCTGGCTAACGTCGGAGATCTGCCCTCTTTCCACACACCCAGGCTCCAGCCGTGGCCCCTCACCTGGCGCGTGAAGGGGTCAGAGACACACGCCTTGAAAGGACCAAAGGCCAAGTCCTTTCCAATGGCCTCCGTGTCCACGTCTCCATGGGGAAAGGAGGCTGACCCAAGGCCCCAGGATCACCTTCCAGGTTGGAAACAAGCATTTGACCTTCACTCCGGGCCAGGAGGTGAAAGGCCAACTTGGCGGGTGGCCACTCTGGCCCTGGAGGCTGAGGATGAACTGCCGTGGGCCCGAGGTTCGGACGGGAACGGACAAGGGTAAATAATTGCAAGGACATAATTCAGGGCTTGGCTTAAAAAAGGAAACAAGAGAGAAATAGGCAGGATGTACACAGCCCCTCTAAATAGCCAAGAATTGTGTGTGCACACGTGTGTGTGTGTGTGCACCTGTGTTCAGACATGGAATAGGAATTGCAAAGGCCCCCGGCCACACACCCTGCCCTCCAGGACTCCCTGCTCAGCCTCCCCGACCCGGGGACCCCTTGCAGCTGGTTGGGGGTCAGCAGCCCTTCCTCTGGTGTTTCGAAGTAGAAAAATGGACAGTCTCCACCCATGATGTAGACGCAGCTCAAGTTCCTTAATGTCAGGATTTTAGCTATCAGCAAAACTAAATCTGCATTTTAAAAGAATGTTGAAGCTGGTCAGAAGCACGAGAAACCAAGTAGAAGCGGCATCGATGATGAATTGGAGTCATCCGTTCTGCTTCCCTCCGCTTCTTACTCAACTTCAAGTCTCACTTATCATCCGAAAGGTGCGATTTAATATCACAGGCTCTGGAAGCTGACAGAAGCATAACCTGGCTGACTTCGTTTGCAGCCACCGTAACTTAAAAATGGATTAATGGCCCTGGCTGCTTGGTCTGAGTTCCCCAGGCTTACACACAGCAAATTAATACGGTTCAGGTGACCCAACCTTGCCTATGCCCACCCCCCACCCCCCATCCATTTGGTCTGCAGGCTGATCCCTATCCCGTGGCTGAGATGGGAACACCCTGTGGACACGGGTCCTCAGCCCGGGAGGCGAGAGCAAGTCATGACTCCAACGCCCTGAGCACAACTCTTAAAATACAGGTACAACGAAACAGGTCCGCCTGGAACCAGAGTCAAGATAGCAGCCATCCAAACAACGACAGGAAACGGATATCTAGTTCCTCCTGCTACTTTTGGTCATTCACTAACTCAAATGATCATGACAGTAAAATCAGAGAGTCAGCTTTTTCTATAACGGTAGTTGGGATAAGAAATATTGATCCCCGTGTCTTGTGGGTGGCAATACTGAGGATCCTGAGAGCAAGATTGTGATTAAAAAAAAATAAAAGGGTCAATCCCCAAAATACGTAGAAAACTCATCAAACTTAACACCAAACAAGCAATCTGATTAAAAACTGGGCAGAGGGCTTGAACAGACTCTCTCCCAAGAGGTACATGAGGGTGCCCGACAGCCACACAGCGCTGCTTGCGGGGACCCGTCTACACAGTGAAACTGGGGTGATTGGACACCGGATGGAGAGTTTATGGGGAATACCCAAGAGTTCTTGCGTTTAACTGGGAAAGTAGGTTGAGTTTCCTTTCAATGAAGAGATTAACCTTTTCCCCCGCTTTGTTCAAGTTTAGTTCACCGGGTGACCTTGCTGAACAAACCCAAGGGGTGTCAGGTGGAAGCTTCTGTGACGCTCAGTCTGTGCACTGCGGTGCGTGTTCTCCACCGGAGTCCAGTCACGGGCTGTCACCACGCACCGTGCCCCGTCACCCGCTACCCCGGCCCCTTCCCTCAGCCAGTCACCATACTGCGGCCTGTGCCCGCGCGTTTCAGCTCTGTATCCCACGTAGGAGGACATCTTGGCCTCAGCCGTGTCTCAGCCCCAGGCCCGTGACACCAGAGGGAGCAGCTCCGCAGGGGACACCAGGGCTCCCCACCCACAGCCTGTCCCCCTCTGCCGCTGCGGTGAATGGTTTCCCCGGGGACCCATCGCCTGCAGCCACCGGGGAGCCAGGTGTTTGAGGATGTGCCCACCTGGGTCTCGGGCTTCCTGCTGGTCCCTCAGCCATCAAAGCCGTTTCTGCGGCTACAAAGTCCTGCTGACATTCGACTGGGCTTCCGTGCGGCCAGCACCTGCCAGTCCCGGAACAGGGGTGTGTGTGGAGGGGACACACTAGTGCTGTGGGCGCGAAACTCCACTGTGAGACGCATGGGCTGAACGGAGTCACGCTGAGCGGCTGACAGACGCAGGCGCACGGCGCTTTGTGGAGTTTCACAGATTCGGCACTTTTTACACATTCGAGGTTTGTGGAAACCCCACGTCAGGCAACTCTGCCGGTGCCATTTCTCTCACCCGTGACGCTTAGCTTTTCTCAGCAAGCAAGTGGTTTTTGATTAAGGCATGTGCGTGGGTTTCTGTGGACCCAATGCTGTGCCGCACTTGACAGACCGCAGGGCAGTGTGAACACGACTTCTATACACACGGGGGGACCAGACATTTGGGTGACTCACTTCGCTGTGGCATTGGCTTTACTGCGGGGGCAACGGGACCCGCCCCCTCGGAGGTCCCCCGTGGGGTCTGGCCCTGAGCTGGCATGTTAACACATTGTTGGCCAGCCACGAAAACGTGTGTGTTTCCCAGCCCTTGTTGACTCATAACGGGTTAGCGCACGCCTGCCCTGGGGGCTATAAAATGAGCCTTTGCTATAAAGTTGTCCCTCAGCCATGTGTTCGTTACCCTCGATCTGAAGTTCGTGTCAATGGAAGAGACGCAAAACGTTGGCTCTCCGAGGGAGGAGTCAAAAGGCTCCATTTGAAATGGCCGCTTTCCCGCTGTGTCAGCTTCAATCAGAAAACAATCCACCGTCGTTTGAGCGAAAGCTCCGAGGCCTCCTCTCGTCACAGCTGTGCCTGTTTATCCCCCCTGCCCATCATTGATCAGCGGTCACTTGTCCCCAGAGCCTGTCTCCGGCCCCTGGAGGCGTGTGCAGCCTCGTCCGGGTCTGTCCGGGTCAAGATTTTCACCTGCTGTTCCGGGGGGTTCACCACAGCGAGGGGACCCCGGCACTGACTCAACTTCGGGGATAACATTGTGCTTCATTTGAACATTTCAAATGTGCTGCGGTGCTTTGTCTCCTTGTTGATTGAAACTGGCTCTCCGCTGGGTTTCTTGAGAAAACCATTGGCCCAGAGGCTCCGTGTTCCGAGCCCTTCGCCGTGGGCGCGAGCCCTTCGCCGTGGGCGCGAGAGGCCGTGTGCGGACCCTCTCCGAAGCTGGGCGGGGCCCCCAAACAACTGCGAGTTCCCCGAAAGCTGTGGCTGTGTTCAGCGCCTGGTGGGACATGAAGGAGGCCGGCCTGGTCTGCCCAGGTTGGCCTCTGCAATCGGAACTTCATGAATAACCCCACGATGAACGTTCTCTTCTGGGGGTGAGACTTCAATGCTGCTTCTTCGGATTCTTGAAATAGGAGCTGAAAGGTCATGCATGTTGGCCTCGCTGAGCATGTGGTCTCAGAGGACAGGCCAATGTGAAGGTTCCCGAACTGAAGGGCTGCCTGTAAAATCTCCGAGCTCCGTCCAGCCCTGCCCCAGGAGGTCACCCTGAAAACCTGAAGCACCTCATTCTTCTCCACACGTCCCATTTCCCCCCAACTCAGTGCTGCTCAGCCCCCAGGTGAGAGCCCCCCGGGAGACGGCGGGGCGCCCCAAGGCAAACCCTCAGCCCAGGGTCGGCCATCAAATCCATGAGAAGCGCATGTGTTAGCTTGTGTGAATTTATGAGATAGTTCCCTTCTCTGTCATGTCATATGTTTGTCGAAATGTATTAACTAGTATTTATTATCTCCAGTTACATCATGTCTTTCATTTCTCCCAATGAGGGTCAGCAATTTGGGAGGACTCATCCCGTGGGTGCCCTGGGACCTGGGGGGCTATCCCGGTACAGGGGTGTCCTGGCATGGGGGTGTCCCAGCACATGGGAACCTGTCACCTCCTCCCAATATCCCTTGCACTCACCCCTGGGCCCCCAGCCATGCGTGAGCTCATTGCGAGAAGAAAGCCCCTGAGGGTGTGACATTCGATGGTGTAAATGCGAGGACCATTTTTCACATGGATTACTTTTTCCTTTCATCCGTGACCCTGATTTACAAAGTTCGGATCATAATCTCTCTTGACGGGCGTGATGGAATGGAAGCAGATCAATCTCCTCTTTGACACCAAGGAACGTTTAAAATACTCTGTTTCTTCAAAAGCTCCTGCCAGTTGTTATCTATGGCCAAATGGATGGCGAATGGCCTGTCCTTCCTGTGTCCCAGACAAGCACCTCCAACCCCTGGTCAGTGCTCGCTGGTTGTAAACACTAGTTCATTGTTTCCCCTTGTTTTGAAATATCTGGGGAGATTAGAGCTTTGGGATCCAAACCGGTGGGCCTGATGTGGCTGATAGTCTCCACCCTCTACCTGGAAAAAGTAGATCTGAAGCTAGAAGATTCAATTTCGTCAATTCTTACCTGCGATCTTCGGCTACTTGATCTCTTGAATTCAGTTTCCCCACTCATACATTTTATATCCTCCTCAATAGATATGAGGTTTAATGGGATATTTATGTTCTTTAAAAAGCCTAAAATACAGTTATGTCGTATGATGTCTCTATATCTGTTAATATGTAAAGATGTGGTTCTGGATACTCGTTACTGATTAAACGGTAATGCCTCCGAGTTACTTGTAAGTTACTACTTCTTCTCAAAGAACAAAATAGGTCACAAAAGGGGTGACTTGAGGATTAATACACGTACCCCACTGAAAAGCTCTGCAATCGGAAGCAAGTTACTGAAATTAGCTTTATAAAAAGTACTTATCATCTGAAAAAGACATTCTCATCAACTATGATCATGTGAACCATGTGCTACAGTGACTGCCATATAGCATAATATCATAGTAAGTATACATTATTTTTTCTAAGTTTTTTGTTATTTTTAGAGAGAAGGGCAGGGAGGAAGGAAGAAAGGGAGAGAAGCATCCATGTATGGTTGCCTTTCACCTGCCTCCAGCTGGGGACCTGGCTGGAGACCTGGCTTGCAACCTGGTCATGTGCCCTGGCTGGGAGTTGAACCAGCGACCTTTGGGTTCCCAGGCTGGTGCGCAATCCACCGAGCCACCAGCCAGGGCGCGAATCATCTTAACGCCTGTACAGCTGACAGTGTCCATCAATGCTTCTCAAGTCATTTCCAAGACTGGGTATTTTGAGCCTTATCACAAATTCTTCTAGAAGAGCTTACCCATTTGGGGGGTCTTGGCCTCCAGCAGGGGGTTTTCTTGTGGAATAAACACGCACCTCCGCTCGTGCAGCAAGGGCAGAGACAGGCTGTGTGGCTGAGACGTGCCCAGAGGACAGCGCCCGCCGGGACGTGCCGTTTCTGCTGCTTCAGGGAGGGTCCCCGTTTCCCGAGCTGCGCAGACTGGGGGCACTGCCCCCGTGGGTGCTGCTCACGGAAATGCTCCGGGAGCCGTGCTGGCTTGGTAAGGCTGTGGGGCAGGGAGCCCGGGAGCTGCAAGCAGCCAGCCCAGGGGCCCTCCCGCCTCTCCTGCCTCAGGGGGAGCGGAAAGCCCAGGGTCCCATGTTCAGAAGGGAACGGGGACACGTGCCAGCCCCCAGCGTTTCTAACATTTTCACAGCACTTCCGCTTCCCCGTGTCTTCGGGGAAAAACCACGCGAGCCGCTTGGAAATCAAGGTTCCCTTCAACGTGGAGACGCAGCTGGAAATCGGGTTTGCATTTGCCTTGGGAGACTGGCAAACGACCCTGGTAACTTTCCACCAGAGAAGTTGCCCAAGTGTTTTCCAGGGGAGATGCAGACTCGGGCACTAACTTCCTCCCCCGCCCCCCAAGTTTGCAGAACGGAATTACCTGCTGCCCCCAGGAGACCCCCCGAGGCTCAGATCCTATCAGCGCCCGTGTTTATTTGTGCAGCATTTTTATCTGCGCAGATCTGTGTCCTTCACAGGCCGCCGGGTCCTGACAAGCGTTCAGGACTGGAAATGGGGGTGGCGTTTCCTCAAAAGCCAAAAATGGAGCTGCCTTTTGGCCCAGAGATTCCACGGCACCCCTCTGTTCCCAGCGGTGCTCTTCACCATAGCCAAGTGCCGCCAACAGCCCAAGCGCCCTTCAGCGGGTGATGGGGTCAAAAAGTTGTGGTTCAGGTACACAATGGAGTTCTATGCAGCAGAGAGGAAGAAGGAGCTCCTCTTTTACAACAACATGGATGGAACCAGAGAGTACGATGTTTAATGAAATTAGCCAGGCGGGGAAAGACAAAGACCATAGGATTTCACCCAACACAGGAGACTAATCGATAAAACAAACAAGCACAACAGGACCAGAGACATGGAAACAAGGAACGGACCTTCCGTGGGTAGAGAGGGGTGGGCGGAGGGGAGAAAGAGACAGAGAAGGGGGAACAGTTTAGTCCAGGAACGAGTGTAAGTGACCCGCGGACGTGGACTCCATGTGGGACTGACTGTTGGGGGCGATGGGGAGGGTGGGCAGGGGGAGCTGTGGAGGGGGGCGGAATGAATGTAATACAACAACAATAAAATACAAAATGAAATGAGATGAAAAGGCCAGGCTTCCGGCTTCTTGTTGGACGTGGACACTCGGGGGTCACGCCCCGCACCCACAGGGCCCGAAGCGCCACCTTTCAGGCATCAGACTTCCAACTTGAGGTGCGAAAGCAGAACAAAGGCCCCAGGTGCATCGCAACACCTGCTATCAGCAGCGTGGGGAACAAACTTCCCACGTTCGGTGAGAGAACTTGCACAAAGCGCACAACCAAGTTTTCTTCTGCGACGTAAAACTAGGCCGATTCCCTTTATTAATCACCTAACATTCTCTACTGCATGTTTTCTACTCCAGCTAGTCTATTTAGAGAAGAATAATTATAGTTAATAATTAGCCAGTGTGTTAAGATTATATATTAAATAAAAATAGCAGCCTAGCCCTGGCTGGTGGCTCAGTGGATAAGGCACCGGCCTGCGAACCAAGAGTCGCTGGTTCGATTCCCCAGCCAGGGCACATGACCAGGTTGCAAGCCAGGTCTCCAGCCAGGTCTGTAGCTGGAGGCAGGTGAAAGGCAACCACACATGGATGTCTCTCTCCCTCTCTGCCTCCCTCCCTTCCCCTCTCTCTAAGACCAATACATAAATACTTAAAAAAAAATAGTAGCCTAGACTCCTGACAACTGGAGGAGGGTTAGACTGATAATAGTAAGTAGTAAAAAAAGTGGAGATTTGTGTACGAGAAGGGAGAAGGGGGGTAGAATAAATGGAAAAAAGGTAATAAGACGTTTTGCAAAGAATGTTTGAGAGAGTTGGGGAAACTGAAGCGAAGTGCGTAGACCTTCGGGGACACTGTTTACTGTCGGGGGTGTAGCTAAGTGTATGAGGGGCTGAACATCATTCCAGATTCTTCTATGCTTAGGCGTTGCCCTGGAAAAGGCTGGGAAAAATTACAATTTGCCGTGGGGGAGGGTGAACAAGTCCCCTGGGCTTCTTTCTCATTCATTCGTTACGTGTTTCCCAAGCCCTTCCCGGAACAGGTAAGGCTCTAGGGATCGGAGATACGTTCGTGAAACGCATTTGGCACTCGCATTTACGTTTTGCTTCGTTTTTAATAATGAAGAATAGACAAACAGATACGTATGCAGTAGGTGGTTTTACGCAGTAGGTGGTTTTCTCGGCCACCTGCCCTAGTCGCTGGGAGTCACGACGCAGGCCTGGGACACGGGGCACGGAGACCAGCTTTGCCGTGAGGCCCTCTGGGCGCCGGGCGCCAGGCAGGCCCCGGGTACCGGGCGGTTGGCACAGGATGGCCCCTGCCTTCGCGGGGCTCCCGGCCCCTCACCTACGGAACGTGGGCATCGGGTGGTACCGGGACCCACCCGTGTGCCGCGCTGTCCGGCTGCCCAGCTCCGACCTCCAGACCCGGCTCAGGGCGAAGGAAAGAAACGTCCAACCTGCAGAGAAGGTTGACGCCTCATTGGAGCCACACCGATGCCAGCGGCCGGGAGGCAAGACCCCACCCAGCTGGGAACACGCTTGGGGACACGGCAGGTTTGCAGCTTGTGTTGTGCGTTCGCCTCGGGGGGAAGGTGGTCCCTCGAAACCCACGGGCGGTGGACGAAGGGGCGGGAAAGCAAAGAGGGGGTCTCGGGATGGATAAAAAGTGGGGGGACGGTGGTGGGTGACAAGGAGCCGCTGGCAGCCCAGAGGGACGTGCTGGGTGCCAGGTGACGGGGCCTTGGGGGCTGCGCCCTGAGAGGGCTGGGAGAGGGCGTCACCCCGACATTTCACAGGAAGTTTTCTCAGGCGCGGTGACAGCGAAGGGTGACGTTTGTCAGGGTAGCTGCAGGCCTAGCACGTGGCTCCCCCAGCCACCGCTTGGGTCAGGAGGTTTTCGTTTCAGACGGTGCTGCGCGGAGACTCTGTCCTCATGTGTGTCCCGCTCCCTGTGCCGCCCCCACCCGGCCCGAGCCTGTCCGGGTTAGTGTGTGCGGCTCTGTTTTTATCCACAGCAGGAACCAGTTTGGCAGCAAAGAGCAGATGTTGGGGAGGAGGGACCAGAGGGCCAGCTCAACCTGTCCTGAGAGAGGCCAGCTGGCACACACGCACACACGCGAGCACACACGAGCACACACGTGCACACACGCACACACACAGCTCCTGCAGCGGGAATGTGAGAACCGACACCCTGAGGGTCAGAGGAGGGACCGGCTGACCCGGCTGAGCTTCACAGGCTCCGGGAGGCGTCCGTCCGTCTGTCTGTCAGGACTCCTTCGGTTTTATTTCAAGGCCCCAGATGCCGTTGGACTTTTTCGTTTGCCTTTTGCGGGGCCAGATCAGCTGTTCTCCCTCTGGGCAGCGCCTGGGGAGCCTTTTCAGGGAGGAAACTCTGGTGCCTCCGGGGTCCAGCGTCTGACCAGGAGCTAGAAAATGAGCTTTAAAAAAAGCCTGGAGTTTTTAAAGCTGCAGGACGACCACGGAACCACATCGCTACTCGTGTTTAACGACTCGGCTCAAGATAAACCACGTTCCTCGTTCCAGATCAGCCCCGAACTCGTGGCCCTGGCTCCACGTGGCGCAGTTTCCCGCGTGGCCCGTGGCCCCTGCTCGCGGCGAACAGGGGTGGGCAGGGTGGGGTGGCGCCGGCGGGAGGAGAAAGACCCTCACGTGCTCCTCAAAGGCCCCAAAGCCGCGCGTTCACGTCCCTGCAAAGCCCCAGCAGGACGTCTGTGAGAGGGGCTGAGGGGCTGGGGTTTTATCACGTTGGAACAGACAAATCTCGTCGTGCGAAGCTGCTCAGGGACGGACACCATGTTCTCTCCGTGACTGGCTTCATGGGCCCCAGTTACCCACCCAGTTCTTCCCCTCGGAGCTGCGCGCCGGGGGCCGGACACGTCTGACACCCAGGACCCCGCCAGCAGAGCGTGTACTTTACAGACAGCAGCGCAGCTGAGTGTTTGATCTGGGAATTTGGGCAACTCCGCCGTCTGCTACTCCCGTGGACAAGACAGGAGCGTGTCCAGCCTGCTCCGTGTTGTCCTATGTCCTTTCCCCTCCGGCAACTGCGGGCCAAGAGCACGACCCCCTGAACGGTCTTCCCAGCGTGGTCTGCGCTGGTTTGAGGAAAAGCACTTCAAGTCTGACGCTGGTACACGTTGCAAACCCCGGTGGCCTAAGGCCGGCAGAATCTTAATTTACATTTTAAGTGGAAAGTTAATTGTTTTGTAAATTAATCAGTAACAGGGCTTAGTTCTATGGGCCGGGTTGGGCCTGTGTGCTCCACCCTGACTGAGCAGGCCCTCTCCAGCGTCCCGTGTCCCCCGTGTGCTCGGAAGGGCGTGTGCGTGTGCCGAGTGTGTGGCTTTGGCCTCGATAAATGCCCTTCTGTGACCTCTGCTATTTTGTCTCAGGACTCGAGACTCGGCATTTCTCTCTGTCCTGAGGCAGAGCCCCGAAAAGCCGCCGGGTGCAGGTTGAGTCCAGAGGCCGGCGGGAGGCCCAGCTCCTGGGGTGACCGGCCCTGCGGGGTCCAGGCGGGCATCAGGTCAGAGCCCGGTCACCATAGCAGGTTGCGCCAGGGGTCACCGGGCACCCGTGACGTGCCCACAGCATTGTGGGAGCAGCAAACCGAGAGATGAACTGATATGTCCGCTTCTTTTCCCAGGACAGGCTGGTCAGCCAAGGACAGTTAATGACCAGTGGAAAGTCATTTAGAAATAAAACGGGTTGAAAACAGTCAACACAACAGAAAAAAGTACAAAACCAAATCCAAAAAAACAACAGACACCGGCAGCTGCTCGGTTGGCAGAAGCAAACACTCCAAGTCGTAACGAGAAGCCCAGGGACCCCGGGATTCACTTCTGCGAGAATGAGGGTGACGCAGGCCAGGCGGTGGGACGGGGGCACGTGTACTGTCATTTACAAAGAGGAGGCATGGGCCGGGGTCACACAGTTGGTGTGACGGAAGTCAGCGTCGTGACCTTGGCTGTTAAACTAAATCCATACATCTGGGGACCTGGAAAACCAGAGGGTCCCCGGAGGCGGGAGGCGGGGGTCCAGGGGAGCATGATTTTCTTTTCTGGGCTCTTGGTCACATTTGGTCCCCTAGGCCGGGACGTGCTGGTGGGGGACCCATCCGTGTAGGTCGCTCTGTATTTTCAGAAGAGGCGGGTAACACTTGGTGGCGCCTGGTTCCTTCTGCAGGCATGGCATGAAAAACAGTTTCGTCAACACCAAATATCATTTAGTTCAATGAACCCTGTCACTTTGTCCCATAATAATTTTATTTAGCTATGTTAGCCATTTGCATAGACTCTCGTGCCACCTGCAGAATTATAGTTGCTTTGGTCTAAAGATGAAGCAACAGGATATGCCTGTGGTCTGTAAATCACGTAGCCATTTAATTGTGAGAGTTGGCTATGCAAGGTTACATAAATTCTTCTTCTTTTTACACTTTTTCTTATAAATGAAGATTCAAATACCAATAGGCATTTTTATACATTTTTCCTTTTTTTCCATACACATTTATTTATTCATTTTAAAGGTTTTATTTATTATTTTTAGAGGGAAGGGCAGGGAGGGAGGCAGAGAGGGAGAGAAGCATCCATGTGTGGTTGCCTTTCACCTGCCTCCAGCTGGGGACCTGGCTGGAGACCTGGTTTGCAACCTGGTCATGTGCCCTGGCTGGGGATCGAACCAGTGACCTTTGGGTTCGCAGGCCGGCCCTTTATCCACTGAGCCACCAGCCAGGACCTCATTTTTTCTTATACATAAAATTCCAATAGGTTTTGCTTTTCCTGCACCATTTATGTTTTTCTTACAAAGTAAGCTTCAAATACCGGGGGATAGATTCCCCGGCTGCACAGAAAATAACGCGTTGGTGCCTCAGAGGACAGCCTTGCGTGTGTGATGCTTCATCCCGCCTGTTCCCTGACTCTGCCCAGTGAGCCTGCTTTGAAGTGGTAAACACATGAAATCAACCCCGCGGGTCCCCAGGTAGGAGGAACCCTGCAGTCCCTGCTTCCTTTCCCCCGGCACCTGGACAGGTCCTAGAAAATGTCTCAGGCAGCTCGGACGCGGCCCGGCACGATTGCCGGGACAGGGCGCCCCGCTCACCTCGCGCGGGGGCGGGACGTTTCCTGATGGCCCGGCCAGCGTTCAGGCTGATGCCCGCGGGCCAACCCGCGGCCGCTGGCTTCTTGGAAACCTGAGCCGCACAAAGAATCCTATGTGCAGGTCCAGTTCAGACGCAGCTGGGTTACCTCCCGCCCTTCATTGGCCAGAAAAGTTGCCCCACCTGCTTTGTGAGTTTGCCTGTCCCCCGGGAGGGCGGCCCCCGCCGGCCCGCTCTGGATTTCCTCTGGCTGGAGGCGGCCGGCGGCTGCTGTCGGAAAACCCCTGGGCTCTGGATCCACACGGCTCCCTCCTGCGACCCGCGGCGCCCACGCAGACCGGCCGGCTGAGGAGCCCGGTGGCCGAGACTCGGGGACGATGGTCCGCGCGGCCCTGCAGTACGCGGGGCTGCTGCTGGGGGGCGTCGGCGCGGTGGGCACCGTGGCCGCCACCATCATGCCTCAGTGGAGGGTGTCTGCCTTCATCGGGGGCAACCTGGTGGTGTTTGAAACCCTCTGGGAGGGGCTGTGGATGAGCTGCAAGAGCCAGGCCGCCTTCCGGCTGCAGTGCAAGGTCTACGACTCGCTGCTGGCCCTGCCCCCCGACCTGCAGGCGGCCCGCGGGCTCATGTGCGCCGCCACCGCGCTCGCCTTCCTGGCCTTCCTGACGGCCGCCCTCGGCGTCCGGTGCGCCCGGTGTGCCGGGGACGACGACAAGGCCAAGCGCCCGGTCCTGCTGGCGGCCGGCATCCTGTTCCTTCTCGTGGGCATGGTGGTCCTCGCGCCCGTGAGCTGGGTGGCCAGCGCCATCGTCAGGGACTTCTACGACCCCACCCTGGACGACGGCCGGAAGCGGGAGCTCGGGGAGGCCCTCTACCTGGGCTGGACCTCGGCGCTGGCGCTGGTGGCCGCGGGGACCGTCCTCTCCTGCGTCTCCTACGCCGGCGGAGGGAGCAGGGGCTACGGGTTCTCCCTGCCCTCGCGCCGCACAGCCCCCAGGAGCGGCCCCGCGGACCGGCGGCCGCAGAGCGCGTACTCCAGGAGTCAGTACGTGTAGGCGTGCGCCCCGTCCCGCCGCCCACCAAGCCGGGTGACTGACCTGCACGTGGCCGACCTGCCCGCTGCCTTCCTGCGAGGACCGGGGGTTCTTCACCGTGGAGCGTGAATCCGGGGGCTCTGTCCCAGCCACCGACCCCACCGCCAGCAGCAGGAAAGGACCTGGTTTGTCTAGGAGGATTCGTTTCCCTCAATGGTTTGTGTGTCTCTCCTCTCTTGTCATTGTCTTCAAAATGAGTTGCTAACGGCTGTCATTCTGCCTCTGTGACTTCCCCATGACACAGCGTCCTGTGTGACAGGCGGCCTCTAGAAACAGAGACAGGCTCCTGTGGTTCTATTTTAAATAAAATAGGCATTACCCCGAATACACAGAATCCAACCATTGCTTTTCAGGGGACTCTGGGATAAGACTGTTCCTGTTACTTGGTTTAAAACAGCTCAGCAATTAATGCCCAGGATTCATAAGGAAGGTTTCAGAAAGGGCTTTAATCAGCACATTAAAGGAGGCAAAACGGGGTTTTGATATTTATTTTCCTGACTCCTCTGCACTCTCCCCCCAGGGATCTTCCTGGTCTCGAATGTTAAATTAACACCTTGTAAACCGCAGATAGTTTGGCAAGGCTTTTGCTTCTCTAGAGCTCTGCTAGGAAGAAAGATAAAACTGTGATCCAAGAGACATTAAAGGAACCTCAGGAAAGCGAAGTATCTTGGCTGTTAAATTTTTGTGCCTGAGAGGATGCATTTGGATAAGAAATCATGTGTATATGAATCTTGGAACAACTACTTAAATAAAGACTTGGTTTTTTTTTGTTTTTGTTTTTTTTTAATCAATACAAGTAACAGGAAAGAAAAATAGAATGTCAGAGTTTTATTTGCTTATTAAAAAACAAACAAAACATAAAAACCACAAGTTATTCTTTTGTAACTCCATCTTCTCCCTCGTGAATTCTTAGTCAGAATGGTCATCTTAGCTGCCACGATTTTTTTAATTGTTCCATGTTTGTTGTGTGTTTACTAGAGTGTAGAAACGCTATATTCCGGTGATTCCCCCAAAGTTAATGCAGCTGATAACCTAGTTTGAAACTCCGTAGCTACATATGTTTTGGCTTAAGTGACGATGTCTGTGATTTGCTTTATTTCTTTTGTACTAATAAATTGGTCATTTATACGAGTTTGGTATTTTCCGCTATTTTCCATTTTCCCTGTTTTATTAACGTGTAATGAGTTTATAAAAGTGTGATGTTTGGGGATCTCTAATTTTAAAGGGAATATCAAGGACACACGTTAAAGATAAAGGTAGATTCAGTGTTCATTTGTAAGGCTATGAAGTACTTACTCACCTTAGGATGGATGAATTCGTACACTGATAGCTGATGACTATAAGATACTTGTTACTTATTAACATAGTACGGTGGGTCCCCACAACCTTCCCGCCCTAAGTAGGGTGCATGTGACAGCTTCCCATCACCAAACATTTCCACCCCGAGAATTTGTGCTCGTTACAGTGGCTCAGGTTTCAGGGGGTTCAGGTTAAGCCCAAGGACTCTACTTGACGTGAATTATATCGTTAAATATTTTGGGGGGAGGGAAGGGTTTATTGAACAGGGTAAAGGGGAGGGCCAGCCCCGGAGTCGGATCTACCAGTGTGATCCGCATACCGTTACAGTTTACAAGACGTAATAATTAGTTCAATTCAGATTGAGGACAACCCGGAACAGCTCATTGTTCCAAGAAATGTCCAAACCTGTAAGAATGTTGGTGAGTTTACTTGGGTCGCACCGATGCCAGCGGCCGGAAAGGAAAACCTCACCAGCTGGGAAGACGCTCGGGGAAACGGTAGGTCTGCGGCTTGTGTTGTGCATTAGAGTCCCGGGGGGCGGGGGGTCCCACGAGACCCACGGGAGGTGGACGAAGGGGCGGGAAAGCAGAGCGGGGGGTCTCGGGATGGATAAAAAGTGAACCAGAGACGCAGACTTCACTCCCGGTGGGGACGGTGGGTGACGAGGAGCCGTTGCAGCCCGGAGAGACGTGGTGACGTCAGGTGACAGGGGCTCTAGAAATCACGTCTGTCTCCCCAGCGTCTGTGACATCAGCCCCCCAGAGGCCGGAGAGGCGGGCGGCCTGCACCTGCCCGACGGTCAAGAGAACCCCGGACCTAAGTCAGGTGTCAGCTCCAAGGGGGACCAACCTCCCGGCCACCTTCCCACCAGACCAGACCGAGGGACCCGGGAACGGACCCCAGGGCTGTCCCGAGACCTGGGCAGGCGATTCGTCACCCTAACCTCACCGCTGACCAATCAGCTTCCAGCAGCCCAGTGTCCCTGTGCCTCCCGGGCGCAGGACAGGCCTCCCGTCAGCCTTGGCATCACCTGAAGGTCCCCTCTCCGCCCCCAACCTCCATGTGACTTTCTGCTTTTTAGCTCCTGAGGCTGCTGCTTCAGAGGCCGAAACTGAACAGGCCGGAGTGTGGAGCAAGGACAGGTGTCTCGGCGGGTGAGTGCCGGCCGGGAGGAGGGGGACTTCGAGGTTCCTCCAGCCCATGGAAGGGAGCCCGGATTCAGGCTCCCTTTGGGTCCGGGAGGACACGCAGGTGCCACCTGGGGTCCAAGGACGCGCAAGACATCTAATCTCGCTGCAGGTCTGGGGGCCCCTGCGGGTCTGGGCCGGGCTTGAGGTGCCCGGAACTCTTGGATAAACTATCTTTATTTTTGTCCGTTTCCCCTTTCTCGGGAGAGGCGCCTCCGGCAGGGGCTGTTCTGCCAACACCCCCCTCCCCCGCAGGCCCACAGCCCGTGACAACCGGCATTTGTACAGCCAGAGACTCCTCGGAGAGACGCAGCCCGCACCGCCATGCAGGCCTTTGCTTTCACCACAGGAGGCGAGAAGCACGTGGCAGCTCTGCACTGGGACCAGGTCAGGACACGCCCCGCTTTGTGGAAACCACCCCCACGTGTGGCTCCAACCGTAGCCTCGCTCTGCGTCAGGCGTTGGCGGGGTAGGGACTGTGCTCCGGCCTTCGCTGCGCGCTGGGGTCCGGCGTCCGTGACAAGTGTCCCTCGCTGCGTGGCCTGGGCCCTGGGTCTGCAGGTCTGGACTCAGGCGGCCCCGGCCTCTTCCCGTGTTTCCGGCAAGGCGGCCAGACTCTAACACGGTAGCGGGAGGCACTGAGGGTCCGAGAACGAAAACACGACCCTTTCCGGATCCCCAGGGTCTGTTCTGCCCTTGCAATCGGTCCAAGCCCCCCGGGCAAGGCAAGGAAATAAACTCACTTGGGGGAGGGGCAGCAACGCGCCTGGAGCCGTGTCCCCCGCCCTGCGGCCGCCGGTGGACGTGGTGCGTGAAGCAGCGGCTCAGGTGGGGTGTCCGGTGCTTTGCGGGAGGTGAAGGGGAACCTCAGTTTTCTACGAAAACACCAGTTCGGATAAGGGTCTGAACTCTCCTTGTCGGAAACAAGGTAGAGGTTCCCTCCCTCCTTTTTCTCTGAGCATGTCATTCTGGAAAACTTGGGATTATAAGTGCTTTCTCATCTCTTTTTAATGCATGGAAATCCTCTAAAAAGCTGTGCGGACTTTTTCTTAGCTTCGTGATCCAGGGCTTCGCCTGGAAGGTGAACAAGGGGAGACAGGACCCACCTCCCCGTTCCCGTGGGGGTGTAGGGGCCACGTTGAAAAATAACCTCCTTGCTTCTGCCCTGGATAAGGCTGGTCAGCCCTCAGACGGGCACCCCAACTTCCAGGCACGATGGGCGGCGGGCCTGGCGCCCGCGGGGAGAGGGGTCCCTTCCGTCCTGCCGGTTTCTCCGCATGTGGCCTGCCGGGCCCGTCCCGTCCCGTCGTGTTCAAATGCCTCTCGGTAATGAAAGTTTTCTTTCTCTGCTATTCGTGTGGAAAGGTTTTAAAGGTTGGACGATCTTCTTTTTAATTATATTTCCCCAACACAGGACAAGATAAGGAAAAAGGGAAAAGAATGTCCGTAATCTAGAAATTCATGCTTGGGGAGAAGCAGGCGTGTTCCGCAGTGTTGGGCAAATGCACGTATGGCCAGACAACGTTCCAAGGACGAGAGGCTGGAAACAAACTAAGTTTCCCCGGGAAAGGTCAGGTAAATAATGGCGTGTCTGCTAACCCGCCTGTTTTCCTGCTATTGAGTGAGCCCTGATAGCCTAAATTTTGCTACGGTACAATGTTATGAGAGTAGACTTAAAACAGTGTAATATATTCGCTGTATATTTTTATAGTCATTGTATAGTTTTATGTTCATGTACAGTTTTATATTCATGTCTAGTTTTATAGTCATTGTAATCATGATAAAAACTCTCACACACACACATTGAGCACACACATCCACACGAACTTATGTCATTATTATTTACTTGTACCATTTTTATGCTTTCATTTTTAATATGCAAATATTTTTATAGTGGGAAAATCAATAAACTTATAAGTGAGTACCTTTGAAAGATGGGGTGTATTAAAAACAAGAGATGGTTGATGTTGCAGAAAATCAAAATAGGTCTATGGAGGAAACAGGTGAGAAAGAGTCATTAAGTTCCGAGGGAAATAATAAAACTGTGGGGGAAAGTGATGATAAATAAAAATATTTAAAATGACAGAATACAAGAGGAAGAATCAAAGAATATTTTCGAGGTCTGTGGAAATAAAGACCTGTGATAAAAAGACACTGGTTTTCCACGTTTCAAGAAAAATTAATGGTCTTAAGGGAGGTGAAGAGCTAGTTTCATGTTTTAACAGAAGAATTTTGGAAATATCTAAAGGGAAGTAAAAGCAGCTGTGAAAGCAAGTCAGCAAACATAAGTTGCATGTTTTATTTCTGCCCTTAATTAATAGCACAGTGGAACAAGTAGATTTTTCATTTCTCCCTTTGACTTTGATTTTTGCAGTTAAGCCTTTAAACTATCTCATTCCACAGAGGAAACACGCTTTTTTTTTTCCAAAGCATGGTGACCAGGAAATGTAAGCTTCAAGTTTTCCAGGCACCTAATTTTTTGAGCTATTTATTCAATAACTTGTTCCCTGTAGTTTGCTGATGTATTATTTATCAAATTGTAAACGCATATATCTCTTTCTGGGTTATCTATTCCTCTCAAAATCTTTTAAAAATAGATTATCATTAATTGATATCAAGGCTGACGGGATCAAGTCTGTGGGTACTTGTCTGGAACACACGTCATATTCTGCTGACTGTTTAATGGAGTTGCTTTCTCAGAGGCCTGGCCCAAATCACTGCAGAATGAGGGTTGAGAAGGAGAAATTTTTATACTAATAATAAGGAGCCTCAGATAAAGTCTTTCGTACTCGTTAGAGTGACCGTGGCTGGCACACCCAGGGGCTGTCTTGGTCCCGTCTATTCTGACAAACGTCAAAAACCACTGGGCTGTGAAAGTTTTGGCGTACAACTTGGAGGGCGTTATTCAGTTGGAAAAGGCTCTGGTAAATCAACATTTAATTAATATTTAATTTCCACAGGTTGCAAGCCAGGTCTCCAGTCAGGTCTGTAACTGGAGGCAGGTGAAAGGCAACCACGCATGGATGTCTCTCTCCCTCTCTGCCTCTCTCCCTCCCCCTTTCTGTAAAAATAATAAATGAAATCTTTTTTAAAAATGTAATTTCTTGAATGTAAAATATTCCCTATTTATTCCACCAAAAATCTATGAGGACCCAAGTGGAAGACGCAACCTCACCGAGGAAGCCTGGATCCCAACACTCCCCCCATGATGGTATCAGGTTCAAGAACGAGGCCGTCACTGTATTTTTGTCTGCTGTGCTGCCCGGAAGATCGTCATGCTATTATCTTTCGGGATCAGAGATTCCTGTGCCATTTGCCCCGTGTACGTCTTCCCACAGTGACAATTTCAACAGGGACACAGTTGGGGGCCCCACGGCTTGCTGGTGGGTGGGTATTGATGAACTGTTTTGGCCTCACTACGTGCCTGTCTGACCATCAATAACGATCCGCCCTGGTTTCCTTCCTCAGGCATCTGGGGAACATGGGCCTGAGCACCAAGTCCATCCGTCATAGAAGAAGCAGCTGCATTTGTTCCGTCAGGGCCCAGCCGCTGAGTGGTAAACGTGACAGCAGCCATGTGCTTGCTGCCGACACATGAGACCGGCACCGGCGGACTGAGACACGGCCCAGAAGCCCAGCGTGCGCTGGCCACGGCTTCAGGACACCCCACCCCCGGGGTCTCCGTGGATGCGGGACATTAGCCTGTCATCCAGGCTGCATGATGCCGGGTCTCACGCACATCACAGAACAAACCTCTCAGTCCTGGCGGATGCAGAGGGAGGGGCCAGGGTGTGACGTGATCCTCCGATGAGCGCAGACCCGGTTCCAAGTCCCGCATGTCCCTGGACCTACAGCCTGAAATCCACCTATTTAATTCCATGTTTCACCATCGATTTGTTGATTGGTGGGCCTGGTATATAAAATTTCATGCAATACTCTCGCATTTAAAAAGTACGCGTCGCCCTGGCTGGTGGCTCCGTCCTCACGCAAATACCCTCTCGTAGGCCTTTGGTGGGAGTTATAGGGTGGAGACAGGAAAAAATAATGTGTTTGGAAATGTACTCTCTATGGAGAGTCAAATTTAATTCTGGGAACTTGTGCAAAATGAACATTCTCTAAAAATGTTATCAAACCATTTTCCCTGCTGGGAAACAGCATCTTGCAAACGTCTGGTCCAAGATGGTACTGATTTCTGCAGAGTGAGACCTAAAAGTGTGTGTGCTCGTCAGCTGAAGAACACGGGGTGGTCTTGTGCGCGTGCAGCTCCCGTGATGGGGCGGGAGGAGGGGTCCCTGGAGACCTGCCGTGTCCCCGGAGAAGCAACTCCTCCCGCCCACTGTGGGGCAGGCCACGCCGCAGGGTGAGCGGCAGCAGGACGGGAAACGTGTCCCGTGCAGCGATGGCGCTTCCCCTCTGAGCCCCCGCAGCCCTGGCCGGGGGAACCCCACTCCCACCCCAACTTTCACCTCCGTCTCCTGAACGGTCCTTTTTCTAACCGGCGCTTTGGTTGCTGACTCAGGAGACACAACCCTTCAATCACCAACATCCCTGACAGCGGCCCGACGCTCAGTGCCTGGGGCCCCCGGCTGCAGCCGTGTCAGCACCAGGGTGGAGGCGGCTCTGGGAGAACATGCCTCGTGGCCTGTGGGAGGGCACGCAGGGGCGGGCAGGCAGAGCCTCACCAGCACACAGAACACGCACTGGGGGTCCCGCATGCTGAGCTGGGCATGGGCTGCATCCAGCCTGGCCCACAGGATCCAGGCTGAGAGAGGGACCGTCTTCGGCTCTTCTGGGGTTTGGAGCTGTTTGGAAACTGGCGGGGGACACAGATCGCATCTCTCGAACATCTAGGGGTGCCCCTGCTCGGGAGAGCTCCCCGGTCCCCAAATCGCTGACGGGCACCTGCCACCCACCTGCCCCACCCTGGGTCTCAGCCCTAAGCACGATCGGGGGTCTTTTGCAGGTAACATGCTCGTTTCAAGGCGGCCCATCGTGGCGGGGCTCAGCGCAGCGTGCTGCAGGACACGCTGCAATCTGCTGCAGGACAAGCTGAAATCTGCTGCACAAGCTGCAATCTGCTGCACAAGCTGCAATCTGCTGCAGGACACGCTGCAATCTGCTGCAGGACACGCTGCAATCTGCTGCAGGACACGCTGCAATCTGCTGCAGGACACGCTGCAATCTGCTGCAGGACAAGCTGCAATCTGCTGCAGGACAAGCTGAACTCTGCTGCAGGACAAGCTGGAATCTGCTGCACAAGCTGCAATCTGCTGCAGGACACGCTGCAATCTGCTGCAGGACAAGCTGCAATCTGCTGCGGGACAAGCTGCAATCTGCTGCAGGACAAGCTGCAATCTGCTGCAGGACGAGCTGCAATCTGCTGCACAAGCTGCAATCTGCTGCAGGACAAGCTGCATCTGCTGCAGGACAAGCTGAAATCTGCTGTGGGACAAGCTGAAATCTGCTGCGGGACAAGCTGAAATCTGCTGCACAAGCTGAACTCTGCTGCAGGACAAGCTGCAATCTGCTGCAGGACAAGCTGGAATCTGCTGCACAAGCTGAAATCTGCTGCACAAGCTGAAATCTGCTGCAGGACAAGCTGCAATCTGCTGCAGGACAAGCTGCAATCTGCTGCAGGACAAGCTGCAATCTGCTGCAGGACACGCTGAAATCTGCTGCAGGACACGCTGCAATGAGGGGGCAGGCGAGGAGGGTGGCGGGATGGCTGCCCTCTGGGGCCCACGCAGCGAACAGGGGTCGTCGTTTCTCTCAGAACCAGACGCGTCCTTCACTGACGAAGGGGCCCCCGTGGTCGGCCTTAGGAAGTGGGGGTCCCCATACCCGGGCTGGGCTGGGAGGCGCTTACGCGTGAGAAGACCGGGGTCTGGGCGCGTTGACGTGAACTACGTAGAGCGAGGCCCGTGGGAGGCCGGGGTAGCTGCCGGGCGGTGGTTGTGTGGACGCAGCAAGTCCCACCCCGGGGTGGCCCACGAGCCCTGAGAACCCGGCACGTGACTGAGGCTCTTGGGGAGCCGTCCTCTCATTTGCAAAATCGCAGTAATAGCTGAACCGCACAGGTGAGCTGGTGGCCCCGGCCCCCCCGCTGCGTCAGCTCTGCACCCCACGCGGAGGCAGTCGGGACCAAGGGAGAATGCGACCTGCAGGGGCAGCGCTCAGACACCCGAGCTCAGACCAGCGTGACGCCACCGTCCCAACGCTTGGGCCCAGGACGCAGTGGTGCCTGTCAGGAGCTGCAACCGCAGAGCCGCTGTGCTGTTCCCGTGGAAACCGCCGCCCTGGTCGGCAGCTCCTCTCGGAGAAGCAGTGACGCCACCCAGGCACCAGGGGGCGCCCCGTCCACCTGGGGTAGCAGAGAAATACTTGCAAAGACGGTTTTCCCTGGAAACATGGTTAAAAGTCACCGCAACGCCCCTCGTCCCGCCGTTTCCTTCCAAAAGGGCCCCCGTAGGAGGAGAACAAGGACATGCTCTTCATCTAGTGATGAAGGTCACTTGCCTACTCTGCCTTGTACCTAAGTTATCTTTCGAGACACACCATTTTTTTTTTAAAGATTTTATTTAATAATTTTTAGAAAGAGGCAGAGAGGGAGAGAGACATCCATGTATGGTTGTGTTTCACCTGCCTCCAGCCACAGACCTGGCTGGAGACCTGGTTTGCAACCTGGTTCTGTGCCCTGGCTGGGAATCGAACCTGCGACCTTTGGGTTCACAGGCCGGCGCCTTATCCACTGAGCCACCAGCCAGGGAGACACACCAGTTTGAAGGTCGTCTCAAGCCCTTTGCTGGCGAGTGACCGTTTCCCTCCGCCAACGGCCGAGGAGGAGAGGGAACCCGCGGGATCCGGGCTTTCCAGCCTCCTTCACGTCGCCCGGGCTTCCCTCTCCCCGCAAGGCGGCCTACCCGCATCCCCGGGATCTCCAAGATCGCGCCTCCCCCGCGTTCCTCGTTCACTCCGCAAACACTCACCCAGGGCGGACGGGGTGCGGGCGCTGGGAAAGCGGGACGTCGGCTCTGACCTCCGACACCACCCGTCACCGGCGTGGACCCTGCGGGACAGACTGGCACCTGCGGGGGCAAATGCCGGGGACGCTGGACATGCACGTGGACGCGTGTGGGATGGACGCCGACGCACGGCCTGCAGCAACCTGCCCAGACACGGACCCCCCGCGACACGCAGGGCGGGGGAAGCAAAGGTCCGAGTGAGACTGGGGCTGGGAACGTGTCCCCGTGACGGCCGCGCACCCCACCGCAGGCCCGGGCCCCCCGCGTGGCTGCCTGTCGGGGAACCTCCTGAGGGTTGCGCTTCTGCCTAATTCTCATTTCGGAAGCATTTCCTTATCCTCCCGAAAACTCCTGAGGCGTGAAACAAAGTGAGGTTTTTCTTTCAGGAAAACCTGAGACGTTGATGGGAAAATGATAGAATATTCGTTCCCAATAGCAACAGGACGTGTTGACTATGGATCGAGGTGCTGGACGGGTGTCCCGTGGGTAAGGACCACAGGCGTGTGCTGTAATTGAGATGCACGGACGGTCGATGTGAACTGAACAAAATACAAAGCCACGTTGCTCAGATTCGGGGATTCACCTTGACCCCTTTTTTGTTCCGTAAACGGCCAGCTTCACAAACTGAGAATTGGTCTCAGCTTTCCAGCTCGAAAAATAAAATAAAATCTAAACTGGATTACATTGTAGGGGTTTTTAATATTTCTCCCAGCTTTTTCCTTTGCTCTATGATTAGAACTACAACGTGTGAAAATAACATTTCGATACTGAAAAACAGGACGCCTGTCCGTAGAGGAATCCGCAGGCTTTGAAGACGCGTTGAGCCCCCGGAGGGAAGCCGCTGGGTCAGGAAGGTTGGCTGCAGGCGTATCTGAGGAAACTCACGCTGAAGTACGTTCCCCGAGGTCAAGACAAACCTCCTTTGGGCCCTCAGAGCAACAGACCACAGGTGGGACCCCTGTGTCTTGCACTCGGAAAACCGCTCGCGTCCCTGCAGAAAATGCGCTGCAGGGGGCAGGTAACCCCCAACCGTCCTCAGCGGAACATCCTCTCCTGACGCAGGTCGGAGCCTGTTCCTGCGGGACCCGGCGGCACGGACGCTCCGCGTGTTGCCCTGTTTCCGAGTCCTGGGTTCTGTTCTTCCCTCTCCGCTCTCTGTCTTTGGTTCATGACCAGCGGAGGCCCCGGAGCGCAGGGCTGCCCTTGTCCCCCCGCTGCCACCAGCGCAGGGCCCGGCACCTGGTGTCGGACGAGGTGCGGAAACCGCGTCTCCAGGGACCGGGGAACCGCTGCCCTTGTTCCCGCACCAGCTCGGGGCACCGCCGCGCCGTCAGCTCGCACAGTGCACGCAGGCGGCACACGTGGCACCACCCCATCGCATGAGCTGGAGCGGAGTCGGCTGGCCGAAAGGAGCCCTTTGGAGACACCCACGTGGCGTCTCGCGCGGAACGGGAACTTGGGAGAGAAGGCGGTTCCCGCGAGAGACCCTCCGTCTCACGACGTGGCCGCACGGGCACCTCGACCAGGAGAGAAAAAGCGGCCGGAACCGCGTTTTCCCACGAACGTCCCTGCCACGCGCCCACGGCTGTGACCCACGGACACGGGTGTCAGCGTTCACGGGGACGATGGTCACGGGCGCGCGAACCTCATGGCGTCAACTCCAAACAAAGCAAAACCCAGTTTTCCCTCTGCTCCCCGGTTACCCCGCTCCTGGGTTTCCCTGTGCATCCCCCGGATGGGGGTCCCGGTGTGAAACGGAGCAGAGCAGCGTGAGAAGGTGGCCAGGACACGGGACCGGCGTCTGGCTGCCAGGTCTCGCGTGTCGGGGCCGCAGGCCCTGTCTGTGGGGCCCCAGGGACCCAACGTGGGGTGGGGACACACCGCACGACACACGGATGACGGGTTACAGACCTGTGCACCTGGAACCTACATGCTTTTATGAACTGTGGCACCAATTCCCCTCCCAGCACACGCACACACACACACACACACGCGCACACACAGCCACACGCGTGTCCACGTGCCCTGCAGCAGCGCGTCCCCGTCCCCGGCACCGCGGGGCAGGTTCACCAACGTAAAGGACCGGCTGCAAGACGCGACCTTCATATCTGCCGGCAACGCGCGTGGACGTCAGCTCCTCGTTTCCCCAACACTTGGCAACTTCTCGGGTCCGTCCAGGCAGCGCAGGGACCGAGGCCTGTGACCTCCTCGCCCGTGTCTGCCGCCGGCTCCGTGTCCCGTGAGCCCTCTGACCCGTGTCTCACGGGCCCCCTGCAGAAAGGGACCATCGGCGCCGTCTCACACGGGGGTCACGGGACCGTGCGTGTCACCTTCGAGGCTGAAGATGGATGTTGGTAACGTCGCTACGTTTTCTTACCGGGGCCAACCGGTTGGTCCCTGAACTCGGGGCGGGTGGCCCTGCTCCCGCAGGTGGACGGAACCACCGTGGAAACAGCGTCGGAACACGGTAGACAAACTACTGACAGCGGACACGGACGCATGTGTCCGGGTGCATTTACTTTGAGCCACCGGCGAAGGACCAGGTTCACCTGACAAACCAAGCGAGGAAGAAAGCGTTCGAGTTGCAGCTCACGCCCCAAGCGATGGGAGGGGAAGCGGAGGCCACGGAACTGCCGCCTGGGTTCCCGACGCGGACGTTTGGGGGTCAACAGGCCCCACCGGAGCCGCCAGACCAGGTGTTCCAGCCCACGGACAACACGCGGCCCCCAGGACAACGCGCGGTCTCTCCCAGGACAGGACCAGGCGCGAAGGAGGCGCAGGGGCCCCGGGAGGGGCTGGGTCCCGGGAGAAGCCCCCCATCACCGAGCAAAGGGCTGAGGGAACCTCCCACCCCGACGCTGAGCCCGAGTGGCCTCGGGGACCCTGCTTCCCCGAGAGGCAGCCCTGCGCCCGGCTGGGCTGGAAGGTGGAGACACGGCCAGGCCTGAATTTCTTGCTCAGGGCTCCGCCCGTCACAGGCACCGTGCGTTTCTGCAGACGTTTCTGACCTGATGCCTCAGCCCTTCCGCCTGCCCGGACGTCGGCCGGGAAGCTGGAATTGGTTAATCACAGGACCGGAAAGGTGGCCTCGAGGCCGCGGCCGGAGTCCCTCTCCCGGCGCCGGGTTTGGCCCCTTCCTCACGGGGCGGCGCACGTGCCCTCAGGCCGCCCGCGGGCGTGGGCAGGAAGTTGTCAGCGTTGCACCACCTGCCTCTGACACTCGTCACAGCCGGCTGACAGCAGGACCCCTGGGAACCAGCCGGTGAACGCGCGTCCGGGACACACCTCGGGCGGTCCTCCCACAGGCAGGGACACACCTCGGGCTGTCCTCTCACAGGCAGGGACACACCTCCGGCTGTCCTCTCACAGGCAGGGACACACTCACTGACGGCCAACCTTCTGCAGGACGAGCCGCCGGGACCGCAGGAGCTGCTGCGCGAGGCCCCGGGAGCCTGACGGGCAGGGACACACCTCGGGCTGTCCTCTCACAGGCAGGGACACACCTCGGGCTGTCCTCCCACAGGCAGGGACACACTCACTGACGGCCAACCTTCCGCAGGACGAGCCGCCGGGACCGCAGGAGCTGCTGCGCGAGGCCCCGGGAGCGTGACGGGCAGCCGCCCTGGAGGGCACCCGCCGCGCCGCCCGTGAACCCCGGCCTCCCCCACCCGCCGCCCTGAGCAGCTTCCGCCCGACCCGTGCGCCCGGCCCGGCCATGGCCGGCTTCCCGCTGCAGATCGCCGGGCTGGCCCTGGGCTTCCTGGGCCTGGCGGGGACGCTGGGCGCAGCCCTCCTGCCCCAGTGGCGCGTGTCGGCCTTCGTGGGCAGCAACGTCATCGTCTTTGAGAGGGTCTGGGAGGGGCTGTGGATGAACTGCGTCCGGCAAGCCAAGGTCGCGCTGCAGTGCAAGTTCCACAGCTCCTTGCTGGCGCTGCCGCCCCAGCTGCAGGCCGCCCGGGCGCTCATGTGCGTGGCGGTGGCTCTGGCCCTGGCGGCCCTGCTGGTCGGCCTCGGCGGCGTGACGCGGGGCCGGTGCTCCGGCTCCAGAGGGAGGGCCAAGGCGAGCCTCCTGGGGGCGTCCGGGCTGCTCTTCATCCTGACGGGCGTCTGCGTGCTGATCCCCGTGTCCTGGACGGCCCGCGTCATCACCCGGGACTTCTACAACCCGGCCGTGCTCGGGGCCCAGAAGCGGGAGCTGGGGGCGGCGCTGTTCCTGGGCTGGGCGGGCGCCGCCGTCCTGCTCCTCGGAGGGGGGCTGCTCTGCGGGGCCTGCGGCTGCCGCAGGAGGAAGGAAAGGCACCGGCGCCCGGCCCCCGGGTCCTGCTCGCCGCAGGGGGACACGCAGGGGAGCCGGGCCCCGAACCCCAGGGCGCCCGCCACTTACGTCTGACACCGCGTGGGGCCCCCGCGAGGGACGGCGGCCACCGGGTTTATGTTGTGACGTCCTGCCGGGCCCTGAACCCGACGGGCAGCAGGACCGGCCGCGCAGCCCCCTTCGCGATGGCAGTTGTCACCTGCGGTAGGAATGGGGAGAGGGTGGGCTCGGGGACAGCGTGTATTCGATGTGTTTGTTCGGACTCCAGGCCTCTCCACGCCCGTTCGCGTGGTTGAAACCCCAGCAGGTCTGCAGTCTTGGTCTGACGACAGCCTTCGTGTGACAGTCGTAGATTCTTCCCTGAGACACCCAAAGGGCATTGCAGTGACCCGTGCGCAGCAGCAGAACATTCCGGAACCTGGCCTGTTAGTTTCCCTCCCTACGATTTCTCACACTGACCACGGAAAGGATGCTTTTCTCTGCCTCAAACAACGAACCTGGACAGTAACAGAGGTGCCGTCGGGACGTTCATGGGATGGATCCAGACAGGGCCATGTCCGTCCATCGGAAAGATGCTACTCCTTTCGCATGGGCGGAAGCCCCGGTCATCAAGGGAGCTCTGGTTTATTTCAGGAAATTTCAAGAGGGGGATTTCAGGGCCCCCCCTTGAGAGAGTAAAACCTGCCCAGAAGTAGATGCGCAGCGCTGGTTCTGGAGTGAGAGGAATAGGCTGTTGCAGCCGCAGACGTGCCCCCGCCGGTCCCTGCCTGGTTCCCGCCAAGACCACGCGCGGCCCTGAGCCCGGACTCGGGGTTCCGAGGTGCAGGGACCAGTTTCTGTTCCTTGGTTTGTACTCAGCCCACAGGTCTGCACACGCAGAGCCAAGTGAGGACGCTGGGTCTTGCCTCAGGCGGCTGGTCCAGCTAAAACAAGCTCCTCCCTTTGTTCCCTGATGCATAAGTCGGCGCAGAAAAGCATTTTGTTCTGCTTGAGTCATAGTCCTCAGCGCTCCACCTCCCGTGCGTGGGGGCCCCGGGGGGCCCTGGAGACGGGGGGGCCCTGGAGACGGGGGGAGGCCGGTGGACCCCCACGTGCTGCCGAATACCGCGTGGTGAACCGATCAGTGTCTGTGTGTTCCGTGATAACTCTCCCAAGACTGTGCTTGGGTGCGAATAACGTATTTAACGGATAGTACGCGATTGCAATGAGCAGATTAAAGACTGAACTGCGGGGGCCATTTAAGAATAAATTTCTGGTCTTAAAAGATTGTGTCATGGCCTGAAATCTTTATATCAGACGTAAGCGGAGGCTTCACATCCGCAGGAAACCGTCACCACACGCCGCCTGTCACCAGCAAGGCTTCCATATGTCAAGCCCTCGGTAATAGAAAATCATATTAAAAACATTAGTGGGGCCCTGGCTGGTGGCTCAGTGGATAAGGCGCCGGCCTGGGAACCCAAAGGTCGCTGGTTCGATTCCCAGCCAGGACACATAACCAGGTTGCAAGCCAGGTCTCCAGCCAGATCCGTAGCTGGAGGCAGGTGAAAAGCAACCACACATGGATGTCTCTCTCCCTCTCTGCCTCTCTCTCTTTCCCTCTCTCTAAAAATAATGAAATAAAATCTTAAAAAAAATAATAGTGGTACTTTAATGCTCCAAAACCATCCGTATCTTCCAGAAAAACAGTGATTGACCCGGCTTTTGCTGGGACTGTTTTCTTTTTCAGACTCAATTCATCAACGTCTCCACAGTGGGTGTGCTGGGAAGGACCCGTTTATCTTGTCTGGGCAAACAAGTCCGACGTCCAGGCCAACCCGACAGGCGCCTAAGTTGTCAGGAAGTCCGTTGTCTGCCCCGTGGCGGTGAAGGGGTGACTAGGCTTGCAGGGCAGGTTCCAGGGCACAGCCAGGGCCAAAGGCCAGGGCCACCAGCACGGGGCGGGGTCACGGAGCCGCTGGAGGCCCTGAGCGGGCGAGGTTCAGAAGCTGAGAATCCTTTCGCTGGCCCAGGTGCCCGTTCAGAGAAGTTAAGTCCACCCCCCACGTCTGCTGCAACGTTTCCCTTATTACACCAACACCATTTTAATAGCTTCTGATACCTGTCCAGGTGCATCATGGTTGTAAATCTCACCCCACAAACCCAGATGCGTAAGAAACGCATCGTTTGCCCTGGCTGGTGGCTCAGTGGATAAGGCACCGGCCTGCGAACCCGAAGGTCACTGGTTCGATCCCCAGCCAGGGCACATGACCAGGTTGCAAGCCAGGTCCCCAGCCAGGTCCCCAGCTGGAGGCAGGTGAAAGGCACCTCTCTCCCTCTCTGCCTCCCTCCCTTCCCCTCTTTCTAAAGATAATAAATAAAATATATTTTTAAATTTTAAACAATTTATAATATATATATAACAACAACAAGAGAAAATAAACGCATGGTTACTCCCGGAACTTTAACTTAAATTCAGCCCACGGCCTGCGGGCTGTGCGGTTACTGGGAGAATCTATCGCAAGGACTCTGCTGCCCACGTGCCGGCATCCTGTCCACTCGTGGGAACGCGGGACCACGGAGGAAGAATTGGGGAAGATCCCCGGAGCCAAGAGGCATCATCAGAGCCCGACTGAGACCGCCCACCCCTTGCCTGCCCGGTTCTCGGGGGGTGAGTCATAATTAGAGATGGATGGACGACGGACAGGCGGTCGATGGCCCTGTGGGTGACAGATACAGAATCAGGTGGGGGATGGATACGTAGGTTGGATGTACAGATACAGGTGATAGAATGATGGTGGATACAGATGTAGGTACAGCGGACAGACAGACGGGTGGGTGGACGGTACCTGTGCTGCCCTGAGCCCGGAGCCGGGCACGTGGCCAAATGCCTGTTTCCAGGGTGAACGAGGGGCCTCCTCCCCGCGTCAGACGCAGGAGGGCCCGGCTCTCAAATCTCCCCGCTTGGCTCCTCCACTTTACATGCTAATTCCAGCCCGATTCACATGCTAATTCCAGCCCAGTGAAAACTCCTAGTGCCCACGGAACAACCGCGTTCCGGCCACTCGAGTGCTGAGCCTGTGGCGACCATGCCTGGCCGCAGACCCACAGGAACGACCCGGGCACGGTGGCAGCTCAGACCTGCCGGCAGCGCGGCCGGGACAGGCCCCGCGGGAAGCAGACCTGAGGCGGACACGGCGGCTCCTCGTCCCTGTGGGACCCACGTGGTCGGTGGCGCCAACGCCCCCCTGTGAACCACAAGGCTGGAAGCTAGGAAGGCGCCACGAAGGAGGCCCAGGGTCATGACCCGCCTCTTCCACACACGTTGAGCCTCCGTGTCTTTGCCCACAGCACACGGGGCAGGGGGATCACTTTATAGCACATACTACACACGTGTAACCAGAATAGAGACGTGCTTATTTAAATTTAATGCTTATTTTTCTTTTACAGGTTGAAAAACGGGAGCACACGGAGGTGACCCCACCTTTCCAAGGACACAGCAAGGTCACTGCCCAGTGGATCTTGGAAGACGTACTTTCTCCTGCTTGGCAGCCTCCCCCTTGGTGCCCACCCGCGGGTGGGAGGCGCCCCTCCGTCTGGAAGGGCCACTTGGTGGGGAAATGGGGCGAAGCCGTGAAGGTCCTTCGGTCACGGGCATCACGAAACGTTCTCCGTAACCACCGTTATTAAAACTCCCTTTCGTGTCCCGTTGGCCTCCAGCGTGGGCAAGAATAATGCTTTCGTTTGCCCGAGTTTTCTGTTTCACCAATGTCCTTTCCCGTCCAGAGCTCCCAGGTCACTGTCCCCTAAGACGCCGGTAACTCTTGCGATGGGTCATCACGCCGGCTTCCGGGCCTTGTGTTTGCACAGAGCCTCGGGGCCCCACCTGCTCACACGTGAGCGGCACATGTGTAAGCGGGTCCCAGCCACCAGTACTGGCAACTACGCAGGGAAACCACATCCTTTTTGCATGAAACCTGAGCATCCGCTCACGGGAATCAGCCGCCACCGCCGGACTCTGAACGGACGTCAGGGCGAGAGCAGACCAGTGGCCAGGCCGGGGGGTCACCCCGGACAAGTTCCAGGACACGCTGCCGGCACACGGGGTGGACGGACGCGCCCGGGGCCACCCGCAGGCGGAGAAACACTCCCAGGCGGCCTTGTCTCTCCTGCTAAAACGCGTGTCCGCGTGTCCTCACCGTGTTGTATTCCGGGGGTTTCAGGGCCAGCTGTGAATGGTGACCTCGGGGGAGGGTTAGGTTCACACATCAGCTCGACTGCGTCTGCGGGTCCCCAGGGAGCCGGCTGACCTGCGTGTGGCTGTCAGGGTGCTTCTGGGCGGGGTTAGCCCGTCAGCCTTGGGGGGCGGGTTTAGAAATGAAGCCCGGGGTTAGCACAGGGCCGGCTCGGGGGTCCTGGCTGGCTGGGTGGGGCGCCCCCACCCAGGCAAGTGCGGCAGCCCGTGAGCCGTGAGCCGAGGTGAGCGTGTCCGTGTGTTCCTGGGTCGGGACACTGGAACCTGCTGGCTAACGAAATGGCCTTTGTTCTTCAAATCAGCCCCCAACTCGGCCACGACCATCGTCACACGTACATGCAAACACACGCGGTTCCACCCGTCCGCCCCTCACCGCGAGATGGAGCCGTTTTCTGGAAGGAAGCGCTGGGAAGCGGAACAAATACCGGCTGGACCACACGCACCTGCCGGGGGGGAGGTACCGGCTCTGTCGGCAAAGGCCGGCCTCCTGAGCCAGCAGGACGGCAAGGCTGACGGAGAGATGGGGTGACGAGGGGGCACCGCCCCAAACCCGCGCAGCGTCTCCGAGGGGCCCATCAGCTCCACGGCCACCGGAGCCACAGCCGCTCCCGCAGGTGCTCCCGTGGGACACGCGATGGCCGGGGGCCTCGCCGATGGCCCCGCTGCTCCGAGGACTGAGCCCCGGCGGGTCAGGTGTTTCGTCAGACGCAGCCCGTGTCACCACATGATATTCTTTTTTATTAAAAGCTTTACTGTGCTTTTACTGCTTTTCACAGTTTTCCCAAATGGAGGTTTTTCTCAGTAAGACTAACAACCTAACGAAGCGACCCTGTGGGCTTCTCCTGCGTCACGGCCTGAGTTTGGAGGCAGTTCGACCACGGTGCCTCCGGAGCATGGCAGGACTTCCCCTCGGGCTCGCACTTGGTGGGCGTCAGCCGCAAACCGGACGCTACGTCCCCCTGCCCCGGTCTTCCACATCACAACGCTGCGGATGCATGAGCTAAGCCGTGAACTATTTTGATAAACACGAGAAGTTAAATCATGAACCATGACAACAACAACTGCGAGTTAAAACATGAACGTTTGCTTCATTCCTCCGGTGGGACGTGCCGGAACCGAGAATAATAGCCGCGCTGAGCTCCTAATTGTGCGTCTGGCCACGGTTAGCACTTCCTGGTGGGTGGGAAGCGAGATCTCCCGCGGGCCAGCCCGGCTTCCGCGTCCACCTGGGAAGTGACAGCAAGTGACTTCATAGAAAAGGGCTTCGTGGGGCAGACGCCAGGCCAGGGAGCCAGGGTTTCCAGCTGGTGGTTTTAAACACTCTGAGGGAATGTATTCATTGTGTCAGTTTTTACTATGCAGAAAATCTGTGTGTAACACCAACGCTCATTTGTCAAAGTTTTCCACTTGTGCACAAAATCATGTTTTAAAGAGAGACGACCTCATGAGTTGCAATTCAATGAGGATTGAAATGGAGACTTTTGAAGTATGTAGCTATGTTACACATGCATTTACAAAGTTATATGTTCATAACGGTGAAAAGACTTAACTTCTGTGTAAAACACAAAGGTGACACATGAAGAAAGGCTGTCACAGGCAGGTGAAAGGCAACCAGACATGGATGTCTCTCCCCCTTCCCCTCTCTCTACAAATAATAAATAAATGTTTTTTTTTAAAAAAAGGCTTTCACTTGACTTAACTACTTTCCATAGATTTTCATTATGTTTCTAATAGTGTACCTAAGTATGTCACAGTATCAGGTAAATTATATCATTGGTCCTCCCCAACAATGAGAACGAAATTGTATAATTTATGCTGTAATCAGGAGGTTCTCTCATGGACGTGCCTCTGTGATTGAAAAAACATACTTGTGGAAAAATAGAACATTTCTATTCTTGTTTTGTCTTGCTGCAAACCCTCTACTTTCGAATGTAGCTCAACTCTTAACCAAGGTAGTTTAATGGTTGATACACGTTAAAAATGCCAGAAGACCAGTCTTTCCCCCACTCGCACCGGCCGGGCCCGGGTCTCCGCCGCAGCGGTGGAAGCTCAGGGCTCGACCAGCAGCTCTACTGGCTGGGTGATGACGGGGTTGCCTTCAGCAGCCGCCCCGAGGACACGTGCTGTGTCTCCAGCCGCCAACACGACTCTAAACGAGGGTGGGAGTGGGACACGGGCGCCGGGGTCCAGCTGAAAACCACCCCGACAGGATTATCGTTTGGTCACGGACTCCCCGCGCGGCCCGGCGTGGGAACCGCCTGCGTTATTCGGAAGGTCTGACAAAGGAGCAAGCGATGCTCTGCCCGGACGGGGAGGTTTGAGAGCTGAGCCCCCGTGACGTTGGTTTGGACCTACGGCCTTCCTCTCGGCCCACAGGTCGGAGCGGGTCACATCCGTGTTGGTCTGTGCGCCAGGCCCCAGCCAGGACGGGTCCAAGCGTTGCGGCTCCTTCCTGTGAACGCGGATGGGACCGTCGCGCCCCCAGCGGCTGCGCGTGGCGCCCTGCCCGTGGCCGGCGGCAGCGTCTCCTCCAAGCAGCGGGCGGGAACGGGAGCAACTGCGTGGTGGGCTCGTAGCGGCGCTGGCCGGGGGTCCTACCCACGGGGACCAACATGCACAACTTCCTTCCAGGTTCCAGGGAGAAATGAGTGGGAGGCAGAGGGAGAAAAGGCGGCTGAGGACCCCGACCTGCGCCCAGGGGCTCCCACGCGTCAGCGCCCGGCTCTACACGAAGGTGGCGCACGATTCCACCGCACACGTGACGTCTGGTAACGGAGTCGCCTCCGCCGGAGCCGAAGGGCCTGCTGGAAGGACGGACGCGTTCCGCTGACTCGCACGAACGTCTAAGAACAAAGCAGCCTCAGCTGACAGTAACGGAAACGCAGGGAGGTTTTCAACCCGTCGCCGGAGGCGGGTGGAAGCTCCGTGTCCTCAGTTTCCCCCGCAGGACGGAGAAGAGAACCGAGCGGCAAAGCCGGTGCCGTCCCACGCCAAACCCCCCTGCGTGCCGCTCGGGTCCACGGAAGAGAAGCCGTCCTCACGGTGAAACCGACAAGTAGTTGATGGACTGCTCCCCTCCGTAAATGTCACACACGGTCCCCAGGGAGACTGGTGGCACCGAGAAATGTCACCCAGGGAGCGAGTGAACACACAGCACGTGAAAGCCACCAGCAACGTAAGGAGCCAACAGAGGCTCCACCCGGGGGGAGAGGAGGCGCCGCAGCCAGTCTGCAGGGTCTTACGGTGACCGCAGCGGGTGGGGTGAAATGGGGTGGGGTGGGGGGTA